>PYUH01000180.1:1384014-1407415 GCA_016808085.1 Suaeda aralocaspica
TTATTATTATTATTATTATTATTATTATTATTATTATTATTATTATTATTATTATTATTATTATTATTATTACTACTACTACTACTACTACTACTACTACTACTGTTGCTGCTCCTGCCGCTGCTGCTGCTACTGCTACTACTCCTGCTACTACTGCTACTGCTACTACTGCTACTGCTACTACTCCTGCTACTACTGCTACTGCTACTACTACAAATGCTACCACCACCACTACTACCACCACTACCACTACCACCACCACCACTACCACTACTACTACCACTACCACTACTATTAATATTATTATCATCATCATCATCATCATCATCATCATCATCATCATTATTATTATATAAGTTGTTATTCAAGCATTCAAGTTAAGAAGTTGTTTCGACTACCGCAGAAAAGGTACTTCAAATGAGGCCGAAATCACCGGCAACATCATCTTGAGTTCTTCAAATATGTATTCGTTTAAGTGATTTATTGCTTTCTTATAGAATTGACATGTTTTAATCAATTCATGAAATAATGACTTAACCATGGCTCGGTTTTCAATAAAATTATCTTAAGTAGAAACATGAATTAGGTTATCTACGTGATTATGAATGCTACATGTTTATGCTTTTAAGCACAGGGATTTCATGTTTAGTTACAAGACTTGAAACCATGTTATCACATAAAGTAAAGATAAATCTTGCAAATCGGCTTAAGGTTTCTAAATCTTGATTAATTCTTGAAGCGATCACCCTCATATGTCATTAGAAAGTATGTCTGCATTAATATAAAAACCCGCCAAGCAATACATCTATGTGTTTTAGGATTAAAATAGAGATATCTATGTTATAATTCGATATTATGATCGTGAAATTACATATGAGACCAAGTTGAGCCCACTATACACGGGGTGACAGTTGATAGCTTGTCGTAGTGGCCACTAAAGATAAACCATACCAGGCTCACTAGGCTACTAGTAAGGGCAATTAAGGATCCTATCCTACGAGATAAAGGCTTCTACACTAAGGCGGTCTAAGGAGTAAGTTTTAAGTCGGATTTTCTTTAAGGAGCAAGATTGTCACTAACGTTAATTTTATTAACTGAAAGTCTAAGATTAAAGACGACTAAGGTAAGGGATCCACCGCTCACTTCTTACATGAAGGCGCTAATTCTAAGGTCAAACAGAACATACAGGAAAGCTTTTAGGGGAAGTCGTTCTAAGAGCCATGTCTACTCTCACGAACTAGCATGACGAGTGGAACTATGAACACGAACTATCCTCATGGCGTGAGCACAAATAGGCTCCTGAGAACTTTATTCACGAAGGCTAGTAATGTCCCTTAACTTGAACACCCATTCTTATGGTTTTCAAACTAATCAAACATGGGGAGACTTCCCTCAACTTCATCTCTCAATCCTTCGTTGAGAAACCTAAGACGACATCTATGGAAGCAAGTCATAGATTACGTGATTTATAACCCCATGTAACGACACTAGTCACCCACAAGCTCGGTTTTTACTAAGAACCTACTTGATTAAGTCATGCAGGTGGTGAGGGTTTCACCTACACCCTAGCACTAAAACTACTCACTACACATTTTATTACTTAAACACATATCTTTATTCTTGATTACAAGCTATAGCAAAGAAATAAGTTATGACAATAGATTAAGATCTAAAATAAACAAACTATTAGTAGAAAAGGACTATGTTTATTTATCAATTTATTGTAAAGAAGTAAGTTGTGCAAGTGATTATAGAAAACTATAACAAAAGCAATAGAGAAATAAAGACAAGGACAAGATGACTTGAGGAGAAGTATGAACAAAAGCTAGAAAACTAAAATAACAGCAATATAAAGTTCAGAACAAGGACACGATTAACTTGAGAAGAACTACGAACAAAAGCTAGAAATTGTAAAAAGACAAGTAGAAAATTATGATAATTGCAATGGAAAATAAAGAAGAGTTGAGAGTTTTACTATAAAGCTTGAAAGACGTAGCTTTAGTGCAATTCCAATGATCCTTTGTAACAATAGAGTTCAAAACCTTGAAGAAGTGATGATCAGCCAAGGACTAAAACCAAGAACTAGAAACCAAATAGCTTAAGAACAAACTTGACTTTATTAAAAGATTGAATTACAAACTATTTTTGAATTGTGAATTAATTAAGCAACTGATATTCTATATATGAATAAAGAGATTAATATAGAGATTTTTAATAAGAGTAATGATATCCAACTATGTCTACAACAGCTTACAACTGATATATATACTAAAACTAAAACCGAAGCAAGTGGGAAGAGTAAGAAGACAAATCCAATTTCGTACGAAACAGGGGCATGCGGCCGCAACCCCTATTCTGTACTTCCCCTGGTTCATTTTGTTAGTCAAGTGGGGGAAAGAGAGGAGCGTGCTTCTTCGTTGGGGCTACTAGGGGCTTTGCCTACGTCGCCAAGCCATGGCTTGCGATATCGCAAGACGCGAAGCAGAAGATCAAATCGCCTAAGCCAAGACATGAAGATCAATGCCATAATAACTCGTTCCTTGCTACATACTCCATAAGACCTTGTGCGAATGTTGCCTCAGTTTCCGAACATCTTCGAAAAATCCTACAAAATTGAGACGACTTGCAAAACAAGACAAATACGAGCACAATATGATAAAAATGTGGGGGAACGAGAATTTACTAAAAACTAATTAAAGAAAGTGAAAAAACAGAAAAAGGGAAGAAAAACTAACTGAAGAAACTAAGAAAAATATAAACAAATAGACACTATATCAAACTCCCCCAAGCTAGACCATTGCTTGTCCCCAAGCAATTTTTAAACTTTTAAGAACGGAAGGAGTAAGATGAATCCCTCAGGGAAATGATTACAAAAGACTTTATACATAAAACTTCTCAAAATGAACTAAATCTCAAACAATAAAGACAGTAATGGAAGGCATAACTCATGAGAAAGAATTCAAATAGCAACCTAATTAGATTAGAGAGAACTTGTGAGTTTCAACCAATAATAAATCATTAGCTCCTATATAAAATGATTGCGCGTAATCCTCCTTGAGGGAGTTCTACAAAAACAAGAGCATAGATGAGGAGAGAAATGGCTAAACGCTCACATCTTGCATAAAGTATCCTCTCAATATGCTTTCCAAGTGACTTTATTGATCATGTAACCTTTGAACTTTGTATCTTGGTCTCATATGGACTTAGAGGGTTGTAATGGGGTTGAGGTAAGGTGAAAGTTGGAAAGTTCTGCTATTTTGACGAGGTAAACCTAAGTGAAGCATTTACAACTCAATAACCAACTTTACAAACTTTTCACAATGAATAAAGAATTCAACATAACAAAACTCGAAGGATAATCTTTGAAGAAATGATGATGAAAAGCCATTTACTCACTTCAAATGATTTGAACAAGAACCAACTTTTTATTGCCAACTAAGCTTTATTTACAAAAGCTTTGGAATTTCTTTATTCTTTTTTTGAATGAACTATACAAAAGGATAAGAAATGACGACAAGCTTCACTAACTACATAAGGTGATAACGGTTGTAGGACGAGGTTCAAGTGTGGTTTAGTGAACAAGGAAGCACAAAGGGGAACAAAGAGTTTAAAGATTTGTCGAAAGAAAAGAAAAAAACCTGAGAAGATTTGTATTCAAAAAACAAAACATATGAAATGAGAGCCATGATCATATAACCAAGAGCAAAGTAGGCACGATTCCAAAAGTCATAAGGAAAATTCTTGATCTAGGTAAATAGAGACTACTGGCTTAGAGTTTCCCTTTCTCATGAACTTAAAATATTTATGTTCCCTATAAATTCTTGACTTTCGGAATTTGCCTACTTTGCTCTATTTAGGGAGCATAATCTATTTGCCTTGTGACTTTCGGAATCGTGCCTTGATCCACTATTTAGGGAACATAATTTATTTAGGCATGTGGATCCAAAGAATCGTGCCCTAAGTAGATTAGAGAACGCATGCGGAAATAAATTAAGTTCCCTAAAAATATACTAAGAGAAAATAAAAAAGAAAATAAACTACGAAATTAAAACTGCATGCTCTACAAACTAAATGTATTAGGATTTTTCGGGAATAGAAGGGGAGGAAAGAATTTGGATTTAAGGGAAAGGGGAAAAGAGAGAAAAAAATTTCTTTTAAGGAAAGTGGAAAAGAGAAAATTTTGGATTATTCAAAGGTGAAGCAAAAAGATCCATCAACATCATCATCAAAAACATCAATCATCAACCATCATCAACTTTAATCATCAATTATCAAGAAAAGGAGATCAAAAACAGAACAATTACAACACTAGCTCACTCAAAGCTTCCACAAGATATCACCCTCAATTCACAGACAAACTCCAAGCTCTTACGACCAACTAATGCAACAAATCTCTCTCTCTCTCTCTCTCTTAAATTACAAAGGATCAACAACAAAACAAAGATCAACACCACTAACTACCTACCACTAATGTAACACCCTGGAATTTTCTAACTTTCTCCTTTCAATTTCTAGAAAAATAATAATAAATATCCATCCTAATTAACTAGGAAAACCAAAACATTATCGCCACCGTGATAACGACTAAGGCTTTTATTAAAGTACTACAACGGAAGTCTTTTATTTCAAAACCAAGCTAAAACTCAAAAGAAATCTCAAACCAAATTAAAACAAAACTTTATTATTACTCGAAACCGCATTAACGGCCCTTCAAAACCAAATAAACTTTAAACTTCTAAAATCCAAAAGTCAACAATAAAAATAAATAACTAACAAGTCCACACAAGCTAAGAAAACAACAATGCAAGCTCTCATCGATCACTCAATCCCAGCATGATTAAGTATGCCCACTTGTACCTGTAGCTTTTTCTTTATTGTAGACAACTACTTGCCATTGAAATGGGTCGTTGTAGGGCTAAGTCAAAGCCAAAGCCCTGCACACGAAACACACACAATCAGCAAAGTTGAGTACATAAACACTAGAGACTATCCAAAACAAGATTGACAATAAAAATAAAAGATAAACAACACATACTTCATACTATTGTCAACACTACATACTTGTACATAGAGACATCACATTAAAAATTATTCATTATACTTAAATTTTTGGATTTCGCATCGAACGAGTTTCCTTTCCTTAACAATCTCCCTAATGGGCACCAACTTAGGAGCAACTCTAAGAAGGTATTACCTATGTCAGACAAAATTCCAACGCATTTAAAATTATAAAAGAGTACAACGTGTTGTACCCCGATTAGATGTTACAGTAACTATACCCATAACTCCATATACGTTCTAAGATTTTCGGTGCGAATCCTCTTTCATTTTACGTGATTAACAGTTTTAACAATTGTCATGACTCATACAAAAATCACATAAAAGCATACATGGCAACAAGCAACACCATATTAATTATCTTGATTATAATGTGATTCTAAGATTAATTTTGTGTGTCCTTTATTTAGTAAACTTTCCTTTACCACACATTAACTGTAAGTAGCTAACTGTTTGCTCATTTGCTTCTATAATAAAACATGTGAATGAATATTCACCAACTACTTTTCTTGTTGATCAAGTAATGGATCAACTGAACTGCTTTTCCTTTCTTTATTGAATACTTGTCAAAACTTCCAAAATAATTAACATTCCAATTTTTATAATGCAATAATAATACTATATGTGTGGAATGTCATCTGGATAAACAAAGCACACTTTTCATACAATCATGCTAACATATATAACTTCTCATGCAAATCATCTTAAACCAACCAAGCATCAAGTTTTTTATGTCTATAACATATAGGATAGAAATCAACAAATCTAGCATGAACCCTATTTACATAATTGCCTTAGTACTTACGTACCTTGTATTATAATGGTGATCCGCCACTACTTCTATAAATCACTCAACTAGAATTCTCCTACATAGGAAAAATCGAAACTAATTAAACCACATTGACTAACTCTTACAACAGCTCTAAACTAACTATTTACATTGGAAACTTGTCCAAAACCTTCCCTATATATTCCCTATTGAATTCCATACTTTATTTTAATATTTCCTTTGCAAAACACCTAATTTTCGATAATTTTCTAAAAAAGGAAGCTTTGTAAAGTTGCTAAAAAACTCCTTAAAACCACTTTAAATATTATAATTTGACCCTAAAAAATAGATTCATGTCCTAAGATCATCATATAATATTTTGGTGTGTTAAAAACAATTATAGCTTATTATTTCATGTGTTACTATTTTTATCATGTATGAACACATGTTATTAAAAAAATTTACGGTAATATATTTTAATTCAAAACTCATCAAAATCCTTTAAAAACTTTATATTTCAAGCATAAAACATTGCTAGAACCTTATACTAACATCATACTTATAATCTATGCATTAATTTTTCCATGCTTAAAAACATGTTCATAATATTTATACTCTTAATTTTCATGCTCTTAAAAATTTGACAGCAATTTTAAATTACTTTAAAACCATTAAAAACAAATCTAAACTTCATAAAATCATCATAAGCTAATACAACAACATTATATGATCATAATATGAAAGTTTAGAGCATTAAAATCATTAAACTAATAATTTTCATAACTTTATATACCCTAATTTTATAATCTCATGAACAAACATATAAGCATGAATTTTAAATTTCAAAAACATGATCATAAACTATAAACATGATTAAAATTATAAAACATAGTTATAAAACATGAATTTCAGCAAGATTGAATTAAAAAGAAAAGAGGAGAAAAAGTTTTTTTATATAGGTTCGAAAATATACCAAGAAGGGGCGGAAGAAGAGGTAGTCGGCGAGGGCTGGGGCGGCGCACAGGTAGGTGGTGGTTAGGGGTGTGCAAGAAAACCCGATCCGGAATACCCCGCCCGATACCCGGACTACCCGATCATTATAATCGGGTGACTTGGGGCTAAAAACAATTTGTTACAAGTCGGGTACTCACATACCGAGTACCAGGAAAATTTCCAGACCGGGTACGGGTATCGAAATTTGTTGTTCTGGGTGCCCAGTACCCGGTTCAATTTTTATATTTTCATTTTTCCTAATGTTTTTTAGTTTTGCTTTGTTTTTCTAATTTCTATGGTTTAGCTTTGTTGTAATTCTTACTCCTATTTTTTTATGTAGCTTTGATTTTTCTATCTTTTCTTTTCTCACTCTCCTTTTTTTTTAATATTTTTTCTTTTATGATTTTTTCTTTTTCATATTACCAATTTACTATTTTCCATGTCTTAGTGATGGACTATGTTGCCTCTTTATTATGAAGTGATGTACTATGTATTTTATGTTTTTCCTATGTTCATTTTGCTTTCACACTTCTTTAAAAAAGAACAAGTTTGAAATTTGAAATTGGAGCATAAATATTCTAATTTGTCCAACTATACTTTACTTGAAAAAATAATAGGAAAATGAAATTGCGGGTACCCGCTTATTTCAGGTACCCGATATGTGGGTAACCGAAATTTCCGGGTAGATCTAGGGTAGTAAAATTCCTACCCACAAAGTCAGGTACCCGAACTTGCAGGCACCCACTTTTGCACACCCCTATGGTGATGGTGCCGGCGAGTGAGGGTGGGTGATGAAGAAGCTTCGAATTTTTTTCTCTCTCTTTGTTTTTCTTTTTTTTTTGAAATCCTAAAGCACAAATTCTAATTTTAATTCTAAAAATTCGTGTTTAATGGGGTATTTATAGGCTCAAATTAGGTTTAGGTGAAATTACAAAAATACCCTTAAAGTTTGAAATTACTTTTGTGCCTTTGTTTTAAAACAATTAAGGAAACTTCTTCGCTCCTCAGCTGTCGGCGCCCCCTGCTCGCCGTCGCCAACCCCCTCCGCTGGCAGCCCTTCGCCAGCCATCATCCTCCTCCCTTCTTGGTAATTTTAAACATATTTTTTTATTAAAAAAAAATAAACTTTTCTTCTCTTTTTGATTTTAATTTAATCTTGTTCAAATCATGCTTTATAATTATGTTTAATATTGTCTTATAGTTTTAATCATGTTTTGAATTTTATGTTCATGTTTTAGAAATTAAAATTCATGTTTATAAGTTTGTTCATGAAATTATAAAATTAGGGTTTATAAAGTTATGGAAAATTATTAGTTTTATGATTAATACTCTAAACTTTCAACTTATAATCATAGATTGTTATAATATTAATATTTATTATGATTTTACAATGTTTAGATTTGTTTTTAAAGGTTTTAAAGTAATTTAATATTGCCGTCAAATTTTTAAACACATGAAAATTAGGAGTTAAAATATTATGAACATGTTTTTAAGCATGAAAAATTATTTTAATGCATAGATTATAAGTATGACGATAGTATAAGGTTCTAAAAGTGTTTTATATTTGAAATACAAAGTTTTAAAAGGGTTTTGATGAATTTTGAAATAAAATATATTGCTGTAAATTTTTAATAGCATGTGTTCTTACATAAAAAAAAAATATTAACACGTGAAATAATAAGTTATAATTGTTTTTAACACACCAAAACATCACATGATGATCTCAGGACATGAATCTATTGTTTTATGGTCAAAATATAATATTTAGAAAGGTTTTAAGGAATTTTTAAGCAACTTTGCAAAGCTGACATTTTTTGAAAATTGTCGAAAATTAGGTGTTTTGCATAAGATATATTAAAATAAAGTATGGAATTAAATAGAGACCATATAGGGAAAGTTTCGGACAATTTTCTAATGTAAATAGTTAGTTTAGTGTTGTTGTAGAAGTTAGTCAACGTGATTTTAATTTGTTTCGATTTTTCCTATGTAGGAGAATTCTAGTTGAGTGATTTTTAGAAGTAGTGGCGGAACACCGTTATAACACAAGGTACGCAAGTAGTAAAGGTAAATATGTAAATATAGTTCATGCTAGATTTGTTCGATTTTCATGCTAAAAGTTATTGACATAAAAAGTTGTTGCTTGGTTGACTTGAGATAACTTGCATGAGAAGTTATGATAGCATGATTGTATGAAAAGTATGCTTTGTATATTCAAGTTGACATTCCGTATTTATAATGCTATTATTACATCATCAAAATTTGGAATGTTAATTATGTTGGAAGTTTTGACAAGTAGTCAATAAAGAAGAAAGGGAAAGCAGTTTAGTTGATTGATTACTTGATCAACAAGAAAGGTAGTTAGTGAATATTTATTCACATGTTTAAGAGAAGCAAATGAGCAAATAGTTAGCCACTTACAGTTAATGTGTGGTAAAGAAAGGTTTAGTTAAATAAAGGACACACTAAATTAATCTTAGAATCACATTATAATCAAAATAATTAATATGGTGTTGCTTGTTGCCATGTATGCTCTTATGTGATTTTTGTGTGAGTCATAACAATTGTAAACCTTTTAATCACGCAAAGTGAAAGAGGATTCGCAACAAAACTTTTTGAACGTATATACCTTGAGTATGAACAATGGGGGAAGTTATGGGTATGATTACTGTAACTTCTAATCGGGGTACAAGACGTTGTACTGTTTTATATGTTTAAATCCGCTGGAATTCCGTCACTTTATATGACATAGGTAATACCTTCTTGGAGTTGCTCCTAAGTTGGTGCCCATTAGGGCGATTGTTAAGGAAAGGAAACCCGTTCGAGGCGAAATCCAAAGACCTAAATATAATAAATAATTTTTAATTTGATGAGTCTATGTACAGCCGTACAGGTGGTAATGACAATGGTAAGAAGTATGTGTTGTTATTCTTTTATTTATTGGCAATCATGTTTTGCATAGTCTCTAGTATTTATGTACTCAACTTTGCTAATTATTTGTATTTGTGTGCATGGCTTTGTCTTTGACTTGGCCCTACGACGACCCATTCGATGGCAGGTAGTTGCCTAGAATAAAGAGAAAGCTAAAGGTACATGTAGGCATAGTCAATCATGCTGGGATTGAGTGTTGAGCGCTTGCTTGTTGTTTTCATTGCTTGTGTGGAATTGTTAGTTATTTACTTTGATTGTTGACTTTGAGATATTTGATGTTTAAAGTTTACTTGGTTTTAAAGGGCCGTTAATATGTTTCCCCGATTTGTAGTAAAGATTTATTTTAATTTGGTTTGAGAGTTATTTGGAGTTTTAATTTGGTTTTGATATAAAAGACTTCCGCTGTAGTACTTTGGTAAAATTCTTAACCATTATCACGGTGGCGGTAATACTTTGGATTTTTCTAGTTAAGTAGGAAGTATATTTATTATTATTTTTCAACCATTATTTATAATATATTTATGGATATAGCAAGGAGAAAGTTAGGAAACTCCAGGGTGTTATAGAGTGCGTTTGTGGCTTCTATTGGAGGTTCGTTCTAAGTCAAGCATACTCACCCTACACGATGACCCTTGTCATGGTCTAAAAAAACAGGGCCCATCCCATAGATACCCCACCCAAGCATCCACACTTCCCAATATCCACGAAAGGATCCCTCGTACTGCATATAACCACCTCCAAAGAGTGCACCCAAGTTGCGGTACCAACGACTTCCACACATCTTGGAAAGAAGCCTATCCCATCTAGACAGCTTGCAACACGTCATTGGGAACTCCCATTACAAGTACAACTATAAATAGCCCCCATAATATCATGTAATAGTACAATACTTTTTACTACTTTCGTTTCTCTTTAGTTGCAACAGTTTTCATTTTGGGCTGTTTCACATTAGTTGCAACATTTACGAACTTTCCTCTTTTGGTAAAAATTATTTTGCTCAAAATTACACATTTGCCCCTCATTCAAAACACTAACATTAATTATCCTAAACTAATTAACTTAATTAGCCTAAGTTTAAGTCACCACCACCACCCCTTCCTTTCCCTTTATTCACCACCATCACCCTTTTATATAGCCAATATCACCACCACAACCACCACCACCAACCTTCACCTCTTTCAATCGAAACCGCCACCACTCTTCACCCCTTCAATCGAAACCACCAACCACCACCTCCCATTACTTATTTTCTTCGAAACCGAGAATCCACCACCACCATACGTGTCTTTCTTTAAGTCCACACCACCACAACCACTATTCCCTTCATCGGAAACCACCAATCAAATCGACAAACCCCCAATTGAACCGGTAATCAACCCAATTACATTGCTGAAAATTTCCATCAAACCACCATTCCCTGCTCTTTGATCTAAACTCTAACACCACCAACACCTCCGGCGTCCGATCTATGCATTTGTGGAGTTAATGGCTTTGGATTTTTGGTTTGTGATTTAATTGTTTTCGATCTGGCCTGTGGTTTTCGATCATCACTTTCAGTGATTGGTTTTCGATATGTTGGTTTCATTGGCTTTGGTGTTTGGTGGTGACGGTTTCGAGGGTTCGTCGTGAAAAGGTGGTGGCTTTAGTAGTTGGTTGTGGCGATTTTTGGTGGTAGTTTTTTCGGTGGTTGGTCGTGAAAAGGTGGTGGCTTTAGTAGTTGGTTATGGCGGTTTTGTGGTGGTTGCGGTGAACAGTTGGTGTTTTGGTGGTGGTGGTTTCGGTGGTGAACTGGCAGTGGTTAGGGTGGTGTAGATGGTGTTTGTTTTTAGTTTTGATATTATTTAATCACCACTTAATTTTATGCTCTTAGCTTTGTTTAATTATCGTTAGAAAATTTTGCCTAGGGATGCATGCAACTCAAAATGTTGCAACTAAAGAGAAACGGAGGTAGTACCCAATTTCCAATATATTTCTCTGTACTCCCATTTTACTAGTCAAGTCCCTTGTAGTTCCTAGAGCACCGGAATCATAACCGGAACACAACTACCTTATTCGATTAACAAGAGAGCAACAAATAATTGATGACTATAAATCTATAATTATGACAATGATGATGATGGATTGAACATGAAATATTTTTTCATTAGAATAGAATTGTTCTTTGGATCTTGTTACTATTGATGATCATCTTAATAAGGAAACTAAGCTTTAACAGTGGATGTCCATGTGGTGCAAATATTTATTAATTTCAGAATCTACGATTATGAAAGTATTTGACAGAAACTTCTATGTTGAAAAGCTCATCGATAAGGGCAGACTTATTCAAAGATTATTAGACAAAAATCAAGGGAAAGTCAACCCCCAAGGTCAACCTGTGGATTCATTTTGGGCTCATCGAGAAAATTGAACGTAAGTTAATTCTCTCTTCTATTTCTTTTACAATATCTTTCGTATAAAATTCCCTACAATTCTTTTTCTCTATGTTACATGGACCCTTCTAAAAGCGTCGGACAACGATACATGCCCAAGTGTATGATTTAACTACCAATTTTTTCATTATTTTGTTCAAAATAAAGTATTTGGGTGTCTTAGCCACGTCAGAGTGTCACGTGTCTGTGTGTCGTATTTGAGGTGAAATGAAAAGAGTCTGGATAACATAGCTATTTCTTCCTATGTATCCTTTGGTTTTATTTAATTATTAATGATTTGCTTTATATGAGAATAAATGTGCTCAATCCAAGCAATGTGTTTTAGTTTTACTTTTTACTACTAATGAAAGTGCAACAATATAACGACACCATTTAGCTTTGTTTTTTGTAATATCCCATATTTTCACGTATTTTAAGGAGTTAATTTCGTATTTTATATGTATATTTTTAGTATCTTTATTGAGAAATTAAGTACAATAAAAATATTAAAGAAAGGAAATAAAAAAATAGTCAAAGTAATTATTTTCTTGTTTATAAATAACATTTCATGTTATTTTATTTTTTATTAAATATTTTGAAGAGTTTCTAAAAATAGAGTTTTTAGAGTTTCCTAAATTGTTTTAAAACAAGGGCATAAAACTAATTTCAAACATTAAGGGTATTTATGTAATTTCACCAAATCCTACTTTGGGGCCTATAAAATACCCCTTAAAACCCAAAATTTCATATTTAGTTTGCAATCTTAGAGATTTAGGATTTCAAATTAAAGAAAAAAATTCAGAAATTTCCGAAAGCACAAAAAAAAAAAAAGTTCGTCGCTTGTGCCTCTTCCTCGCGTGTCCCCACTTCTGTCACCTGCCTCGCCGCCTGCAGTCGGCGCCCTTCCGCTGGCCACCACCTTCGCCACCCTTCTTCCTCCTTATATCTCGGACTCTATTATTATTTTTTTTTTGAAAAAAAAAATCCCTCTTTTCTTTTTTAATTTAATCTTGCAGAATTCATGTTTATAATTATGTTTGATCATGTTTTATAAAGTTATAATTATGCTTAAAGTACGAATTTGTAAAGTTGATCATGAAATTTAAATTAGGGTTTATGAAATTATGAAATTCATTGTTTTAGGGTTTTTAATGATTTAAACTTCAATATTATGATGATGAATTGTTGTTGGGTGAAACTGTGATGATTTTATGAAGTTTAGACTGATTTTAAAGAGTTTTAAAGTTGTTTTATATTGCTGTCCAGTTTTTATAATCATGAAAACTAATAGTAAAAATATTATGAATATGTTTTACTTTATAAAAAATTATTTTAAAGGATAGATTTGATGTTTGATGATGATAACAGATTGTAAAAGAGTTTTATGATTGATTTATGATGTTTAGATGAGTTTTAATGAGCTTTGAATAATTAAATAAAGATGTGAATTTTTATTAGCACATGTCCGATCATGCACAATAAAAATAGTAATAAACGTGAAATGAGTAGTCATAATTATTTTTAATGCATCTAAATATTGTATGATGATCCGAGAACATGACTATAATGTTTTATGATCAAAATATGATGTTTATAAGGGTTTTAAAGTGATTTTAAGGAATTTTACAAAGGTGCCATTTTTTGAAAATTACCGAAAATCAAGTATTTTGCAATGGAAAATTTATAATAAAGTATGGAATTGAATAGAAACCATATACGGAAAGTTTTGGATAAGTTTCCAACATACAAAGTTAGTTTAGAGTTGTAGAAGTTAGTCAATCAGGTTTTAATTTAGATTCGATTTTCTCTATGTAGGAGACTTCGAGTTAGTTGATTTCTTGGAGTTGTGGCGGATCACCACTATAATACAAGGTACGTAAGTACTAAAGGCAAGAATAATAGTAGAATCATGCTTAATGGATGATCTTATGTGTTATGAATGTGCACACAAATTGTTGCTTAGTTGATTTACTTAAGAAGTAAGTTAGTATAAATGTATAATTTCTCACAGTGTTTGACATTCCACCTTTATAGCATTATTAATTGATCATGATAAATGGAATGTTAAATGTATTTTTAAAGTTGGCCAATAACTTAATGAAGAAGAAAGAAAGTTATATAAGTTGGTTAGTTACTTAATCAACAAGAAAGGTAGTTGGTGATTTTTTTATTCACACGAAGTATTGAACAAATATTTATTTATATATATATAGCCACTCACAGTTAATGTGTCGTAAAAGGGAGTTTAGATAATTAAAGGACCCACGAGGACAATAGTTTTAGAATCACCTTAAATTAAAGATAATTAATATGGCTTGTTTAATTCTATACATACTTTTATGTGATGTTGTATGTGAGTCATAAGAATGCTAAACTGGTTAATCACGTAAAGTGAAAGAGGATTCACACCAAAACTCTTGGAACGTATATACCTTGAGTATGAACAATGGGGGGATTCGTATGGAACAATGATCTATGACTTCTAATCGAGGTATATGACGTTGTACTCTTTTATATTTTTAATGCGCTAGAATTCTGTCATTTTATGTGACATAAGTAATACCTTGTTGCTCCCAAGTTAGTGCCCAATAGGGCGATTTTAAAGGAAAGGAAACTCGTTCGATGCAAAATCCAAAGCTTAAATATAATAAATAATTTTATTTAAGTTGAATCTGTGCACAGGTTAAGAGTAATCAACGGTAAAAATTGTATGTGATGTACTTTTCTTTTATTTTAATATTAATCTTATTTTGCATAGTCTTTGGTATTTGTGTACTCAACTTTGCTGACTGTGTGTTTAGTGTGCATGTCTTTGTCTTTGACTCGGCCCTACAATGACCCACTTGATGGTGAGTAGTTGTCAAGAATAAGAGAAAGCTACAAGTACAAGCGGGCATAAGTCAATCATGCTAGGTTGGAGTGTGAGCGCTTGCATTGTAGTTTTCGTAGCTATATGAACTTGTTACTTCTTATTGCTTTTGTTGGATGTTGACCTTTAATTTCCGAAGTTTAAAGTTGATTTGATTTTGAAGGGCCATTAAGCTAGTTCCGAAGTGTAATAAAGACTTATTTTGGTTTTGGCTTTGGTTTGTTTTAAGTTTATTTAAGTTTCATTTTGAGTTTTAATTTGGTTTTGGTTTTTAAAGACTTCCGTTGTAATACTTTGATAAAAGCTTTAGTCGTGGCGGTAATACTTTGGTTTTTCCTAGTTAATTAGGAGTTCTTAATAATTATTATACTTTATTTATTATATAAAATTCCCGGAGAATCTAGAGAAGGAAGTTAAAAAATTCGAGGGTGTTACATTTTAACCATACAACTTGTTTTCTACTTTTCCACAACACTTGTTCTTTTAACTTCATTTGCTTGCATCTCTTTCTCAGTATTGTTTATTCCTATATTAGTGTTTTTTTTAAGTGTTCTTCATCATGATGATTGTATTCTATATTTCTATTGCTCCACCCATCTCCATAATCTTCTTTAAAATTTTGCATTGCATCACTAATCAAAATTTTCAATAATACAAATTCGAAAACAAAATTATGAAATCACTGAAATCAACTTTTTTTTTGGTAAACATGTCAGTATATAAATCAACTTTCTAAGTTTTTCTTCTGACTAATAATTCAGCTAATGTTTTCTTATAATTACTAAAATTCATGTTTTCTTATAATTCAATTGATCATAATTCAATTGCTAAAATTAACATATCATGTAAGTTGATCGCAATTTCAAGCGAATTGAGTTAGGCAAATTTATGAATTTGTTTTACCCGCATAATCAAGAGGCAAATATAGAACTTAACCGCTAGATTGTATACCTCCTCTCCTCGCCCAACTATGGCATTAAGGACTAAATTTTAAACAAAGTCGACACAAGGCCTTAATCCACACCAAAGATAAAAAGTCTATGTTGACAAATTGACAACACGAAATAGTTTTAACTTTTGAAGTTTTATAAGCAGTTCTCAAATTCTCACAGTGCCCATAAAAGACAAGTTCTACAATTAAGCAAAGACCACAGCGAGAGTAACAGCTTAACAGATCAGATAACTAGTGACGGTTTGTAAAACTTTACTCTGAGTTAAATACAACATAGAATAGAGTTCAATCCTTGACAATATGTACCGAGTTTTGCCTGCCTTTTTCACATTAACCCAACCCAACCCAAGCAATCAAAACATGAACAAATAAGATTACAATATATGTAGCTAAATGGATGGCTATCAGTTTCTATTTTTTCCCCATTAGTAAACACGAGGATAGAGAATACATCGGAGTTACAATTGCAATTCTCCCAATATGAAGCATCATGACTTTTTGCCATCGGAGACCATGGTATTGAAGGCAACAACATGTGGTGACATCCCAAAACTTCCATTTCTTCGAGATTGATGTGTATCTCTTTGACTTAAAGATGTCTGCACTTCCAACCCTGAATTAAAATCAGATTCGGTAGATTCACGGGATAAACCATCAGTGCCTCTTCTTTTGACATCCTCAGTCCCGTAGAAATCGTGTCTTTGAGATAATTTCAGAATATCATCACCAATCTCCATATCATCTTCCACTTTAATTCGCCGATCTTCACCTGATTCTTCAACCACCTCTGGCATCGGTTTCATGTTTATCCTTGGCACCTCTTCTTCTACAAATGCACGGAATTTGTTCTTAGAAGGTGGAATCTTTGTGCAGAAAACTTCACAGAAGTTGGGAATGCAACCAAGATCAAATGCATTTCGTCTATTGTCTGCTCTGTATCTGAAGTTTTCATATGTGGTCTGGAGAATGGAGATCCAATTACAGAAGTAGCAAATAGTTCAATTAACCAGAAATAGGAAATAGACAAATCTATATTATAAGTTTTTTCTTTTCATCACTCGTGTGTGCGTGTGTGTTTTTTTTTTTTTTTTGGATTTTTTTTTTTTTTTTTTTTTTTTTTTTTTTTTTTTTTTTTTGCGGGAGAGGGGAGGGTGGAAAGAAGGTAGGACTTCGGAGAATCATGCCAATCAAGTGATCAACTGCTTGTTTTACAAAGATTCATTGCTTAAAAAAGGAAATGAGTATTGAATAGAATAACAAAACGTGACATTTAAGCAAGACCAGACCTTGCAAACAGACTCCATACTGCTACACCTAAAACAAAAAAGAAAAGAAAAGAAGGTTAAAGTGGTGAGAAATATACCTGGTTTGTACTTATCAAGTACAAATGGAAGCCAGTAAGACCCCCAACAAACCACAATGCAATAAAGCAGTATGCCATTAGCACCACCGAGGCTGGTGATTCTTTGATGGCCTTCAATACACTGTGATGCTCATCCACTAGAAATTTTATGTACAGAGCTGATAGTGCAAATACAAAGATGCAAAGAAGAGTTGCTGAAGAAATGAACATAAAGAAGAAACGATAATTGCGCTGCAATAAGAAAAATCAAGGACACAGACAAATGTCAAATGAAGCATTTTAAGAAAAAAATAATAACAATAATAATAACTCGCCATACTGACAGTGAAGGGTATTGAAAACGAAAAAACCTAATCTCCTTAGGAACTAACAAAGCAACTGAACCAAACAATAAACATGAATGATTTGAAAAGGGGGAGAGAGGGATTTTGGTGGTAAAAATTTCATGTATATTGAAATCGCACTAATTATATAAGACATCATGATTGACATACAAATACAACACAGTAAATACATTTCTTTACTTCACAACCTTCACATGACCATTGTATTTATATCAGGCAATGATCCATACAAAAAGCTGCATAACGACCTGCAGAGATCTTTATAAAAGAACCAATCTAGCGCATGAGCACATCACCCAAAAAACCTTAGCAAGGCGAGGTCTTTACACAAGATTAGTTATACAGCCAGACTATGCAGCTTTACACCTAAATAATTTAGAACCTTCATGTAAAACCAAACATTCAGCTATAAACCAGTTATAAAAAATTGTAGAATAATCTAATCCTTGTCAACTCAGATTCTTTCCTTTCTAAGATTTACATCAAAGGAAGTATCTTCCCCTCATAAACCTTTATTATAAGGAACTATCAAAACTCTCTGATACCCAAAATGAAGTAAATGAGGTCTTGTAGGCAGCTTCAGAGAAAGTTAATTCAATTATAACAGCAACAGATGATACAATTGCAAGAAAGATAGAAACAAATATGTCGCAGAAGCACAACCAAAAAACTGAGTACTGATATTTCTGGGCTGCATACCATTCCAATGCACTGGCCAACCCAAGGGCAATGGTGATCAAATTTCTCCACACAATTGTTGCATATTGAGCAATGAGAACAACGAGGTGGACGATACAGCATGCATGTTTCACAGTACTTCACCCTAACAGGGACACCATTAACAAGTACTTCTTTTGTGCGAGGAAATTGCAAACTTGGTGTTGGCCTACCACCAACCTCAGAAGACTCATAGCAAAACTCTTCTTCTGGTGGATGTGAGTTGCGGGGAATGATGCCTGGGTCACGGGCTGAAGTAAATAAAAGAAGTACCAATACCTATCATGATCAGCAGGAAAACACTATCAACTAAAACACACAATGCCAAAAAGAAGGAATAAAGTCTATCACGAGAAAGTGCTCTGAAGTTTTGTGAAGTAGTCAAATTACCCCTCTGGTAAGGACTTTATCTTGTAATAAAATTATATTTATTGGTACAATAAGACATAGCTAATAGTAAATTCCCAAATACATGATTATTTTTGGCTAAAACAAATGACCGAGGTGTTTTCTGTTTGGTTATACATCAATCAATCAATCAATCACAGCCTTAATCCCAAAAAAATTGGGGTCAGCTACATGAACCAAAATTAATCATTCCATGTGGTCATCCACATAAATTTTCCTCCTCCATCGCCTGCGATCAAGAACCTCATTCTAAAGCATCATATCCTTTTTAATCCCTTCCCACCAAGTCATTTTCGGTCTTCCCCTACCTCGTTTGAGATTTCATGATCCCACCCTTCCACTCGTCGCACCGGGGCTCCCTCAGGTCTCCGTCTCACATGTCCGAACCAACGCAAACGATTCTCCCTTAATTTGCTTGCTATGTCAATGAAGTTCAATTTAAGAAATTCATTTAAATTATAATGATATAACAAAGTAAAACCTAATCTTAATACCAAAAAAAAAAAAACTAAACACTTACTATTAAGAAGGTAAAGCAATGACAATGAGCCTATTTGCAAAGATTCCTATAGTTTACAACGAATTCAAATGATAATTTTGCTAGGTAAAGGGGGTGGGCGAAGAGAGGAGGAGTGGGATGAGGGAGATCTCAAACAAGGTAGGGGAGACTGAAAATGACTTAGTTGGAAAGAGCAAGAAAAGATGTTGGATTTACTAAAGAACAAAAATCTCGATGGCAGGGGACGGAGGAGCAAAATATATGTGGATGACCATATGGAATGATTAATTTTGGTTGAGGAAGCAGACCCAAATTATGGGACTAAGGCTTTGATTGATTAATTGAATGAGGGAACTAGAAGAAAAGTTTGGAGTGATGTAAGTAGGTGATGAAATCTTTATTAAGGAGGTGCCAGTATTGTAAAGGAGATCACCAAATACATTAAGATAAACATACAAACTAATTAACATTAATTATTACTCCCCCAGTCTATTTTCTTAATACATTTTCACTTGTGGTCAAATTAAATATTTTTTACTACAAAAGTTCCTATTAAACATTAAAACCATATCATGTAAGATTTTACAAGATTTTCTTTTAAATGTATTTTCAAAATATCAAAATTTATAATTGTTTTCATATATAATTGAAAATTTTCGTGGTCAAAGATGTGTATTGAAAACCGCAAAAGTCAAAATGTAACAAATAAAATGAAGCCAAATGTATTATAAATTACCTTATAAAACCCTAAAGTATAAAATAATTACCTTTTATAAAAATTATTTACTAAACAATTTTATAAATTTGTTTTGATCATTTGTCACTAGCTTTTATCAAGAACTTCTTCATTTTTCTAGCTGTGCTTTCACTTTTTTAAGGGTATATTAGTAAGGATAGTGGAGCACCCAACCGAAAAAAGTGAATTCAAAGGGGAAAAAATGAAATCACAATCTGAAATACTGGTGAAAGGTAGTGCCAAATGACCAAAACAAATTTTATAAGGCAGGTTAGTATATAAGTTCTTTTAAAAGGTAGTTATTTTAAACATTCATGTCTTATAAGGTAGTTTAAAACAGTATGGCCTAAAAAGAAACATACGGAGTGAAAGAATATCAAATGAAATTGTACATATAATGAGCGTATTGCTTTTCATTAAATATTTAACCTAGTATGTTAATATTAAACAAAACAAAGGGAATAATAGCATATCAAATGAAATAGTACATAACTAACAGGTATTACTTTGCATTAAATATTTTTAAGTTTTAGTTCCAGTTGGTGGCATAAACACTTTAAATTCAACAGGCTACCTGGTGAATTCTTGTCTCGCCGTAATTTGTTGCAAATTTGTTGGATTTGTTGTATGTGACTATGTGGCACCATACTAATGATAATAATAAGGTGACACATGGCTGATTGTAAAGATCACCCCAAAAATTTACTCTGTTTTATTTCGGTAATTTCATTTGGAATCTTGTACAAGAATCAAGACAGTGAATAGTGAAGTACGAGTTATTATTTCATTGAAAAATTAATCTTTATTAAATAGTAAGCTTCATCTTTTTTTTTTTGGTTCATTTCCATTTTGGCTTTCTCTTTGCATTTATTATACCCACTCAGAAAAGAATCCATACCAATTTTTTAACAACTAATAATATTGTTTTATAAATAAAACTAATTAATTATGGAAATGTACACAAATTTCAATCTTTCTACATAAATGCACCGGAATGTTTGTCAAGGTTTTGATTTTTCTACAATTCACTGGAATAATAAGGTTTTGATTTTATCCACCATGTCATTAGGGTTTGAATGCACTGGAAAGCTTGTCAGGTTCCTTATTGTTAATTACATCTCCTATACAGTATCCAGAGAGTAGGTCTAAGAAAGCAAGAGGAATATGCAAATTAACAATACTCCAAAGAATACTGACATATGTATGAGCATCAAAGAAGTGAAAGAAAAAAAAACTGTCCTAAAGTCACAAAATCAGTACATAACCTCACAATAGTTAGAAATACAGTTTTGAAAGTAGGAGTGTTGAGAAAATCCTTTTCTTAAACAAGGAAAATTGATTACCAATTCAAGGATGAAAAATGCAGTCCCAACACATGCGATACATTGGTTTCAGACTTTCAGCAATCAACATGCTTGAAACAAACATTTCATTTCAAGCAGAAAACATGTGAAAGTGTGAAACAGCCCTCCAATACTGATTCAAAGATGACAAATTAGGAAGGTAATAGTGTAATACAAGTAAAAATATCCAACTCTAGTACACATAATTTATTTCAGCATGTTTGAAGAACATTCATTTCAGCTGAAAATGTGTGAAGCACCTCTCTTTTTTCCAGCAAACCATAATGATTCAATTCAAAAAATTTCCACATGTTTCACCATAACCAAATGAAAACCTTTTATTCAAATATTTTATACTATATACTTCATATAGTATTTTCTTTTTATTGAAAAACAAAACTAATGAGTGAAATAAGCAAACTAAACAAGATTCAGATGACTAACATAGATAGTGAAGACTATGGCTACCACCAGAATTGCACATCCAGCACTGTATGACGAGAAACTATGAAGAAGATTTCTTGCAACAAAGGTACAAAAGATTATTGCAGGCACAAGTATGAGTAATATTGACACCACTAGTGACCTAGCATCAGGTCCAAATACCAGTCTTCCATTGCATATAAAAATCTGCAAGAAATATAGGAGAAGAATTTCCATCAAAGCAAGGAAATATAATGTAAGACAAGGGAATCAGCAAATAGATTTCATTGAGCAGAGAAAGCATGCACTAGATATTGATGGCTTCCAAGGATAAGAAGTACAACACTCTCAATAGTTCGTTGGAGAATCATCCGTCACAAAGGAATATGACGCAAAATACAGACACAATCAACATATTTGTAAAATACTAAAGCCTCAGAACATAACCGTCGTCAAATATCCACATATATATAATCATTACTAGTGTTATTCACTGGAGACAAAGTGGGTGTCACAGGACACTTCCTTTGAGGGTTGGGAAGTCAATTTAGATATTCCAAAGATCCAGAAAAGGAGAAGAAAATGAAACTAACAAAAACAGCTGGCCTAGACAGAATTCCTATTAATGAGCCTATCTAACAAGATTTGAAGTATATACAAGATGTCATAAAGAATGACGGAAAAGCACTTTGGTTCCTGTTTATGAGAAAAAAATTAAATGTGTAGAATTGCTCAAACTATTGGGGATTTGGGGGATAAAGCTCATGAGTCGTGCTATGAAAGCGATGCAATAGATCAAGTTTACAGAAAATAAAAAGGTACATGAATACATATGAAGATAGGATCTACAAAAACGCTTACAAGAATTACAAAAAAAAAAAAATTGCCATTTAAAAAAATGTGAGAGTGGCATATATCAGGGATAATATAAGGGAAATGTAACTACACAGGTTTGATCATATGTGATGTTTCCATGAGGAAGGTAGAAAAATGGAATGTACGGATTTTAGAAGAGGTAGGAATCTAGAAACCGGATGGAAAAAGTCAATAAACATATGAAGAACATAGGTATAGAATTCCATTTGACATTAAAAAAGGGAAGTAGAGTTAGAGGATATTGGTGAACGTGTAAATAATGCACATGATATTTGAGTCCATAGCATCATGCAACCAATCTCATCCAAAGACTAAGGCTTTGTTGGTTTTACTTAATAGAAGATAATGCACCAAAAGAATGTAATATATAACTAATTTGCTTCCATTTTCAGACTTACCCTACAAAGTAATTGCCTCTCTTCAAATATGCCGTAAATTTAAAACATAATTCTTGAAGATGACGGGATTGAGCAGCTTCGGGAATACTTACGTGAGTCCTATGACCATCCCATATAGGGAATATGAACGTCATATAAGATGTAATTAATCTATAAGAAATTCTCTCTAAACTTATCTCTCTAGTAGCACTTCTTCATTTTTATCTCTTCGGTAGCCCTCAACTTTGTAACTTATTTTTGGACGCTTTCACGGCACCAAAACAAGGAATTTTTTTTTTTTTAAAATGTGTGTGTGTGTGTGTGTGTGTTGGGGGGGG
>PYUH01000180.1:1407817-1502691 GCA_016808085.1 Suaeda aralocaspica
AAACAAAAAAAAAAAAAAAAAAAAAAGAAAAAAAAAGGCCCATGGAACGGAAAGAAAAGTTGAAGATCAGGGCTACAACAAAGTATTTCCCTTGATCTATAGGTGGGTTTATTGTTAAATGAAAGAAAATAGTTGAACTACAAATTAATTTGTTACAACTAAGAGACAAAATAGGTGTACACAACTATCAATTCAAGCATATTTTATCGACAAGTAATTTAAGGAATATAAGTGAGGGTATAAATGAGCAAATTAACAAAACTAATTTCAACACCGGTCACATATAGTTTTTCTCTTGCCTATGTTAAATTTTTTTTTCCTTTGAAAAAATTGCTTGTTTACACCATCAAAGCTCTTTCGAGTAATTTGAAAATACTATCTGATAACTATACGTATTGGTATTAAATGAACCTAAATCCCTACTTGGGTTTCTCGACCCATAAATTGAGGTTTTAGGTATGAGTTGATTTTGCAATTATCTAAAAGAACAAAAGGTATGAATTTTAGATTTTATAAACTCATACCCCATACCTTAAGTTATAATTGAACAAAAACAATCCCACAGATGTAACAAGAAAGTAATTCTAGAATGAAGAACCCTTCCAACTACCAAGTATTGCATATGAGTGACAAAATATAGAAAGCTTCCAATAAGGCCAATCTCTTCAATTAGTCGTAACCATGGTAGCAAGATTTGAATGCTCATTAACTACATTGCCAAAATGACTAAACCTACACAGCCCATGGTTTCAAACCTCAAATGTGGTTGTGCACCCATTAACGGTAGTGGAACCATCTTCACTGGCAAAAGCTACTGTTCGCAGCCATTGCGGTCTAAAATCTCTATTGCGCTAAGCTCAAAATCCATTACAATGAGTTGAAATGCGGTGATGCGGTCGAGATATAATGTCGTGACATGACCTTTCTACAATTAAAGAATACAAGCATAAACGTGTTTCTTGGTTCATGTTGCTAATTGTATATGTTCAAACCATGTCATTAATCCGTTGAAGGATAAAGAATTATTGAATTAATTAAATTCCAAAATTAAAGGAGATCCTCCTCGAAGTTTATTACGAAAATCTAAAAGACCCTTTTCAAGTCAAAGCTTTGGAATAAGTTGAATGAATTGAGAGCTACACCTTCAAAATTCTACCTCTTATCATGGATCAGACCACCACCAGGATAAAGCCAAATCCTTGAAAATAGTATATGTTTTTTTACCCAAATCCATGATGAGACTTGGGACAACAGAGAGAGTAAAAAGGGAAAAGAAATCTTAAATAAATGAGCTTAATGGATTTGCAAACAATGAAAAAAAAAATTGTAATATTTACCACATTATAGAAAATGGCATTGTTTTCCTTAAAAAATGCGATTTTGTATCAAGTTCATGGGCTTCTTTCACATATTGCAAAATCATCTTTTTTTTGACGTTGTTTTGTTTAAAAAAAACAAAGGTTGAAGTTTACCTTAGAAAATAATAGATATAACGGTAATACTTGAAGTTAGAAGTTCCCTAATAAACCCAGAAAGACCACCAAATCATCCATCCCTCGAAAACAAAGAATAAAGTAAGGCATATCAATAATTAAGAACATAACACTATCAATTAAGGAAAGCAATCACAAAAGTTTTGGTATTCAATGCTACAAGGATTCAAAAGGCATCCTAATGCGTATTTCATAGCATCATACAGTTAGGGTTTAAGCCTATGGGCTTTTTCCTATCACAATTGAGGGTTTTGTCCCATATTTGGCTTAGTTTTTAGGATAATATATTAACTAAACTGCTGTTAGGATATTTTCTTAAGTTTGTTAGTAGAATTTTTGTTAGGAAAGAAAACATGATACAACTTCCTTGTTGCCTAAGGAATTGTGCTAGATTTTTCCTAGGTTGTTAGGATTGTCTAAATTAGCTAGGATTTGTTAGTTAGTTTTCTAAGTTGATTGGAATTGTTTTGTTATAAATACTCAAGCTTTTTTTTAATACAATTCAGATTTGAGTTTTGAGTTATATGATTCTTTAGGTTGAGGCCATAAGTTTGTGAAACCAAAAATACAAGGTTGAGGCTGAGTGTGAACTTCTAGTTGCGATTAGGAAGTTTATTACAATCCTATTATACACATCTATCCCATAATTCCACCATAATTAGTCCATCCTTCAAAGATTCATACACATAAATCCTTCACAAAAAAGAACCCTAAACTAATGTGAGTTTTGACACTTATAATTAAATACCCTAAAAATTCACATCACATCCCTATATGGAGTCACCGTCAACGACATCCACGATAAACGGTGGTAAGATAGTTGGTTTCAAGTGTAATTCTATCAAGAAAAGCATAATTATAATCTTGACGATCAAAATCATACAATATATTAAAAGGCGTTTGAGACAACGTATACGCGCCACGTAAGTCCTCCACTTTTCACTAGAACTTCGCCACGTATGCAAGTTCTTGTCAACTTTGCGCCACATATGCAGCAAATCATATGATACAACCAAAATTAAAACGGTACAAGGACCGAACCCAAGACCTCTCTCATGCCATCCAACCCAATTATCAACTCAACTAAATATTCTTCATATCTTATGACCATTTTTTTCCAT
Organism: Suaeda aralocaspica; assembly: GCA_016808085.1. Lineage (NCBI taxonomy): Eukaryota > Viridiplantae > Streptophyta > Magnoliopsida > Caryophyllales > Amaranthaceae > Suaeda > Suaeda aralocaspica. Next base: position 1,410,432 of record PYUH01000180.1, read on the forward strand.
ATATTGTAAAGTCAACACAAAATATTAAAAGGCTTCCTTTTAAAGAACAGTGTCACATGACACTCTACATATATGTGTCATATAAGTGTGCCACGTTGATCACTAAACAAAACAAATTATGTTTAAAGCTAAATTTGAACTCTTGGCCTCTTACAAATAAAAATTATACATTTATCCTCTTTTAATGTCCACATAGCATTATATGTTCTTTTCATTTATTAAGTAAAATTAGTGGTTAGACACTTTTTTTACAAGAGTAGAAAAAAACAGTCCGTACATATTAAGTGGGAAAAAAGAAGTAATACCAGCCGAGGTAATGCCCATGCTAACAATATAGTTTTCTTCATGAATCCCCATTACCATTAGGGTTCGTATAGGTGAAAATGTAAATTAAAAGAGACAATTTAAGGTAACCTAGCATTACCACAAAAATGAAATTGATTTTCATAATTCATAATGCCAAATTAGAGCAATGGAGACAAAGGTTGGAGTCTAGAGGGTTTAAGCTAAGTCAGAGTAAGACGGAATATATGAAATGCCACTTTGGGACTCCGAGAGGGGTAAGTGATACACTGGTGAGGTTGGACGAAAAAGCCCTAAATATGAGGGAATGTTTTAATTATCTCGGGTCATTCACCTAAAAGAATGGTGATATTGACCACAATGTGACACATAGGATTAAATCTGGGTGCTTAAATGGACAGCAGCCACGGGAGTGTTATGTGACAAAAACATCTTGTTAAAGTTGAAGGGGAAATTCTACAGGACTGCCATTGGACTAGTGTTGCTCTATGGTATAGAATATTGGGCTTACAAGAAGGAGCACATTCAAAAAGTAGGAGTTATGCAAATGCGGATGTTGAGATGGATGTGCAGGAACGCTCTAAGGGATAGAATCAGAAATGAAGTCATACACCGAAAAGTTGTTGTCGCAAACATAGCAAGCAAATTAAGGGAAAATTGCTTGCGTTGGTTCAAACATGTGAGACAAAGACCGAGGTAGCCCCGGTGCAACGAGTGGAAGGGTGGGATCATGGAGATCTCAAACGAGAGATCTCAAACGAGGTAGGGGAAGACCAAAAATGACTTGATGGGAAGGGGTTAGAAAGGATATGAAGCTTTTAGATTTACAAGAGAATGAGGTTATCGATCGCAGGTGATGGAGGAGGAAATTATGTGAATGACCACATGGAATGATTAATTTTGGTTCATGTAGCCGACCCTAATTTTTGGGATTAAGGCTCTAATTTATTGACTGATATATGGTGCATATTCAAATTCATTATCAACATCGTTTATGGCAAACTACTAAATGCATCACAACTTCCATTTGTTTATCATCTTACCCAAACTTTTCTTCCACAATGAGAGACCATACCCTTCTACTTCCTTCTTTATAAGATTCATTTTGACAAGCCAACGTCACCTAGATATTGTGCTTGACCATCAATAAATGAAAATCATGTTTATTTCCAATAATAAAATACAACTTTTCTAAGGTTAAGGTGAATTATGTGGAAACGATTTTGGTACATTTCTATTGGTGCTACTCTTAGAAGGTAAATGAGTATGTAAACATCTTTCTTTATAGCCACTATTCTTTTTGACTGACGAATATCCTCAATGATGTCACGATAATGAGAAACTTACCTTCATCAATATGACATAAACATGGCCCATGTACCAAATCTTAAGTATACCTATATCTACTATAAACTAGAACTATACTTACTTTTGTTTAGTAGCACTCAAGTTGAGACCTTTCCCTCCAACATGCTCTCCGAACTTTTCTATTACACTTTGAACTTATTTAGTTTTTTTTTTTATTTCTAAATCATTTCTTAACTTGAATATAAAGATAAAATTTATTTTCCACATCAATTTTAGCTTCTTTAAAAAGCTGATAAAATAATAACAACACACTAAATAGTGAAATGTATGATAGCGCTTTGACCTTGTCTTTTTTGCTCTTTTTTCTCTCTTTTTTTAAGTACTATCTTTTCCACATCAATTTAACGTCTCACATATTATCGATGCACGAAGCCTTGGACCCAAAAACAGACTTATCATTGTCTCAGCTAAAACGACAAGCACCTAGATGATAAGTCAGCTCACTGACTTCCTCAAAAAGATTACAACAACCAAAACTATCTAACTCTTCAAATTGTAAGTAGCCAGGCAATGACTTCCATGATCTAGCAACATCTGATTCATATTTAACATAAAACCAAAAAATACATATAACCTTAGACACATTTTAAAAATAATAATAAACATGTAAGCCCTATATTGATCATCAGGTTCTTTTGAAATTTTTCAACATGATTAGTTATTTTGAAGTTTTCTATTACAATAATATCCTAAGCAAAGCAGCTCTAATACTAGATAGTATAACACTACCTTGTAGAAACTAACCTAATACTGAACAAAAAAAGGTACGGAAGGTGAAGCAGCTGCGAAGAGCATTTGTGTACGTGAAAAAATATAGGAAACACATCAGCAAAGCACCAATGAACATATATGATATATCCAGATAATAGGAAGGAAGAAGAATAAAATTTTTCAAATCAAACGTCGTTCAATTATTCGAAAGTTATTGCTGTATAAGTCTTTTTGCCTCACCCCTCCCATCCTATAATATATATTACAATGAAAGACGTGAATTCGGATGTATTACAAGCTTTACACAGTAAGTAATCATGTGGCAAAAGGGGGATATAAATGTCACAATGAATCAGCCACTACAGAGAATGATCATGCAAAACCAAAGGTCATATCGCATAAAACTAACAAAAGCAACTTGTCTAGCTTGGATACTAAAAATGATGATAAGAAATAGATCTCTGAATTTGCTTAAGAAAACTATTAGTGTAATAAATTTATCCCAAGTCTAAAGATTTTACCTCCACTATTGTACTCTAAAAATAGGCTCTTAACCCTCCACCCTATTGACAAGATTGCTTAACAAAATCTTGAAACATTCTGTTACCCTTTGTTTAAAATCCCAATAAAAGTTCTCAGAATTTGCAATTCCATAATTTCGCCTCAACATAAACATACCAAGCATCGGCATAAAACCAGAGAATCCAGCTTCTTTGCCCTTAATTTACGACTACTAGACAATGCACAACTATTTCACCATGTTCAGCAAGCTGACACAAAGAGCAGAATGGACTCGCCCCGAAAGAGTATTGGGTAATATCCTCAGGAAACACTCTTCTCATTTCCTAATTGGACTAGTAAATGCTCCTTGCCAAACGTTATATCAACGATATTAAGTGTAACAAAAACTGAGTAGAGTCAACAAAAGTGTACAGCAACATCAATTAATCCCTCCTATCATTATTAGGACGAATCCGAAATCCACATAAATCACATAATCCACATTTCCATCACCACTCTCTAATAAAGTTACATCATAACTCCAAATTTTAAGAAGATATCAACTAAAAATATCCTCTCAGCTACTCAAAATGTACTTAACCCATTGTAGAAAACTGATCTAATAATTTAATTTCACCAAATATAAATAAATACTTGGCAAAAATGACCAAATTCAGAAAGTAGCATATCGCAACTGCGCACTAAAACATCCCAACTCAAGAACACTAGCTAAAAACAAAAAACCCACATCAAATTTCACCAAATCAACACAATCCCAAATGATATTTCACAACCCAATTATAGTAAACAATAGCTTAACATTTACAACACAATAGTTAAGGAGGACCCAAATTTAAATTACCAAATTAAGACCATTCAAATTAGACTAATCAGCTGAAAATGAAACCCAAAAAAATAATTAAAAAATTAAAAAAAAAAAAGAAAAGAAAAAAAAACTTACATTGCTTCCTTTCCAGGATTGGTAAAGTCGCTTAGCCATCACAAAATGAAAGAGGAGGAAGAAGACGAAGTGTGAAAGAGTGGTGAAGAAAGGAGATTAGAAAATGGAAGATTCGAAACTTGTTGGTGATGGTGCTTTCTGCGACTACTGGTGCTCATTCTTTCTAAAGTCGTTGGTAGTCGTGCAAAACAGTAAACAAAGGCGGTTTAAGGGTTCAAAATTTATATGCGCTGAATTTGATGGATTCACCGCATTTCTAAACCACTTTTGCTTTTTACCCTTTCTTCTCTTGTGCTTAACCTTAGTTGAAATGGGTTGAATTGAATAAAAAATAAAGTACTCGTGAGTAGGGTTGTTAATTCGGGCTGGCAGTACAGATTAGGGTTGATCCAATTAGGTTTGAGACATTTCAATTCAGGTTAATTATAGTTATTTTGTCCCTTTGATTTAGTTCAATTCAGTTCAAGTCATTTCGGAAGCAAGTCAAAACAATTTGTTATTAGTTCAAGAACAATTCAGTTCGACTCGGAGCATTTTGGTCAAATCAACTTCAGCTCAATATAAAACGAGTCAAGTAAAAGTAAATCAGAAAGATGTCATGGTCTTTTTCGGACATGGTTAGTTTATTTTGGATTCTCCTGAGAACTTTAATTTTGTCTCTTTAAATGAAAGTTGGAGATTAAGTGATAAATATTCTTATGATGAACTTTTAAGATATATTTTGGGTCAAATATGATGCCTTTGTACTTCATATTAATTGTGTTTCCAATTGATTTTGGTGTACGCATGCAAATAATTGTTTAATTAATATATTTCAAAACTTCCACGTGTAAGTTTACATTAATTTCAATATACAATACAATTTGCCACGTTAATCAATTTTAAAAGAAAATTTTTAAGTTATAATAATAAATAAAACAACATAAATACTTCTTAATTAACTAGGAAAAATCAAAGTATTACCGCCACCGTGATAACGGCTAAGGCTATTATCAAATTACTATAGCATAAGTCTTAATACTTCTAAAAACTAAAATAAAATTCAAAAGAACTTTCAAAACAAATTCAAATAAAACCTTATTAAAACTCGAAATTGAAACATCGGCCCTTCAAAACCAAATAAAGTTTTTAAACTTCAAAGTCAATAACAAAAACAAACAATAAGTCCAAAACAAGTCACAAAAGCATCAATGCAAGCGTTCATCACTCAATCACATCATGGTTGTAATACCCCATATTTTTCACGTTTTAATAATGTAATTTCATGTTTTATTTGAGGTCTTTTTAGTATTTTTCTTGAAAAATTAAGCTAAATAAATAAATTAAAGAAAGAAGATTTAATTAATTAAGACTTAAAATAATTATTTTTATGTCTTGTAAAGTTTATAAGTTATTTACAGGTTACTTTAAATTTTATAATATATTTTAAGAAGTTTCTAATTTTATAATTTTCAAAGTTTCCTTAATTGTTTTAGAACGAGGGCACAAAAGTAATTTCAAGCATTAAGGGTATTTATGTAATTTTACCAAAACTTAATTGGGCTTATAAATACCCCATAAAACCAGAAATTTCAGATTTAAAAGTGGAATTTGTGATTTAGGATTTCAATAAACAAAAAAAGTTTCCGGAAAAAATTCCGAAAAAGAAAAAAAAAGAAACTTCTTCGAATTGAAGCTCCCTCGCTAGCCCCCACACTCGCCGGCCACCCTTCGTCGCCACCCCTGCTCGGCACTGCCACCACTCACCGGCACCTCCTCTCGCCGGCCACCTCCTCCCCCTTGGTATTTTCAAAACCCACTATTAAAAAAAAAATTCTCCTCTTCTCTTTTTAATTTAATCTTGCTTAAATTCATGTTTTATAAATTATGTTTCATCATGTTTTGTAGTTTATGATCATGTTTTAGAATTAAAATTCATGTTTATAAATTTGTTCATGAAATTATAAAAATAATTAGGGTTTATAAAGTTATGAAAATTATTAGTTTTATGATTTTAACACTCTAAACTTTCATATAATGATCATAGCTTGTTGTAGTATTAATTTGTGATGATTTTATGAAGTTTAGATTTGTTTTTAAAGGTTTTAAAGTAATTTAATATTGCTGTCAAATTTTTAAAAGTATGAAAACTAAGAGTAAAAATATTATGAGCATGTTTTTTAGCATGAGAAATTATTTTAATGCATAGATTATAAGTATGATGATACTATAAGGCTCTAAAAGTGTTTTATGCTTGAAATATAAAGTATTAAAAGGGTTTTGATGATTTTTGAATTAAAATATATTGCTGTAAATTTTTATTAACATGTGTTCATGCATAATAAAAATAGTAACATATAAAATAATACGTTATAATTGTTTCTAATACACCAAAATATTATATGATCTGATGATCTTAGGACATGAATTTATTGTTGTAAGGTCAAATTATAATATTTAGAAAGGTTTTAAAGAGCTTTAAGCAACTTTACAAAGCTACCATTTTTAGAAAATTATCGAAAATTAGGTGTTTTGCAAAGGAAATATTAAAATAAAGTATGGAATTGAATATAGACTATATAGAGAAGGTTTTGGACAAGTTTCCAATGTAAATAGTTAGTTTAGAGTTGTTGTAGAAGTTAGACAATGTAGTTTTAATTAATTTCGATTTTTCCTATGTAGGAGAATTCGAGTTGAGTGATTTTTAGAAGTAGTGGCGGATCACCGTTATAACACAAGGCACGTAAGTACCAAAGGCAAATATGTATATAGATTTGATGCTAGATTTGTTTAATTTTCATGCTATATGTTATAGACATAAACAATTTTTGTTCGGTTGACTTGAGATGACTTGCATGAGAAGTTACGATTGTATGAAAAGTATGCTTTGTTTATTCAAGTCGATATTCAATATTTACAGTGCTATTATTACATCATGAAAATTTGGAATGTTAATTATGTTGGAAGTTTTGACAAGTAGTGAATAAAGAAGAAAGGAAAAGCAATTTAGTTGATCAATTACTTGATCAACAAGAGAGGTAGTTAGTGAATATTTATTCACATGTTTAACAGAAGCAAATGAGCAAATAGTTAGCCACTCACAATTAATGTGTTGTAAAGGAAGGTTTAGTCAAAAAAAAAAAAAAGACACACAAAATTAATCTTAGAATTACATTATAATCAAGTTAATTAATATGGTGTTGCTTGTGCCATGTATGCTTCTATGTGATTTTTGTGTGTCATAGCAATTCTTGAACTTGTTAATCACGTAAAGTGAAAGATGATTCGCATCAAAACTCTTTGAACGTATATACCTTGAGTATGAACCGGGGGGGGGGGGGGGGGGAGTTATGGGCCGGTATATTTATTGTAATTTCTAATTAAGGTGCAAGACGTTGTACTCTTTTATATTTTTAAATGCGCTGGAATTCCGTCACTTCATGTGACATAGGTAATACCTTCTTGAAGTTGCTCCCAAGTTGATGACCATTAGAGCGATTGTTAAGGAAAGGAAACCCATTTGATGTGAACTCCAAAAGTCTAAAAATAATAATTAATTTTTAATTGATGAGTCTATGTACATGTATGTAGTTATGATAATGGTAAGAACTAAGAAGTATATGTTGTTTATTATTTTCTTTTATTTTGTTGTCAATCATGTTTTGTATAGTCTCTAGTATTTATGTACTTGGCTTCGCTGATTGTGTGTGTTTGTGTGCATGGCTTTGTCTTTGACTTGGCCCTACAATGACCCATTTCGATGGCTAGTCGTTGTCTAGAATAAAGAGAAAGCTACATGCACTAGTGGAAAAAAATGCTATAGGTTATGGGCCAAAACAAGCTTTAGGTTACAGTCTTGTTTGTAAGCTATAATACGTTGCATATGCATTTACGCAACGGGCGTTGTTGGTAACTTAAAACAACACTTTAAGTAACGGGCCTAAACAATGACCGTAACCCTAAAACTGCACTTTAAGTAACGTGCTATAAGGTTAGCCCGTTTAATGAAACTATGTTTTAGCCTTTCAGGTAACGTCCAATTTGGCACCCCGTAACCTATAGTGTATTTCCCATATGTACAATGCAACTTTAAGTAACGAGCATATCTGTCTGTTAGTTATACTTCATTTTTTTTAAAAAAAAATATTGAATAGTAGTAATTACATCCACTCTCCTTCCACCCTCCATTATCCACAACTTGCCACCACCACTTGCCTCCACCATTACCTACAGAGGAAAAATGCAACAAAAATCCACCAAACACCCCCTTATGCCTGTCCTCAACCATACAAGCAAATCACAATTTTCCACCAAAACATAGTTTAATAATTTTGAACAAACAAATAAAAATACAATTACCAGAGTAATCTTGCATATCTAATAAAGATTCAGTACAAAGAAATATCATAGAACTAATATAAATTAAACGCGATAATAACGAATGTTGAATATTGTGAACTCTTCAGGTTACAAACAACAAAGACCATACTAATTTCAGTCACCATGGTCTTAATTTTTAACCATAATTATGAAAGCCTACTCAAAAGTTAAACAAAAAATTACAAAATTACCAAGACGAAAGATGAAGAAAAGCTGCTAGCTTGATGAATTTGAAACTAGGATGAATTAAGAGAAACGCATTAGCAGAAGAAAGCCACTGAAGTACGTGGTGGTAAAGAATGCGGCACCAAAATGGGGGCTTACTTTATTTGAATTTGCATCTATTCTAATATTTGTCGTACGGCCATCTGTATTAGATAGTGATTGAGGCAACCTTGCAAGCGGTCAAAACAAACCTGCCACAGTAAAATCTGTCAAGCCTAATTCAACCATACGTAAATGTATCACAACTCAATAATCTTAAAATTGATATGCAACAATAACAAGGTAAGTTGAAATTTAATCAACTATTAAAATCTTCATCCAGTCACCCCCCTTACTGTTCTTAAGGTTTAAGTCCACAAACGCAAAGAGAATATTGTAGAATGGTAAAATGTATGCAGGTGAAGGGGTGGGTGGGTGTGTATGTGTGTGAATCTTAGTATGAGTATGATTATGATTACTACCTAGCATAACATCAAGCATTGTTTTATAACAAGGTTGAAGCAATGTAAATGCATGAATAAAGGGGTAGCAACATTTCCCTAAATCTTGAAGCAGGTTCAGGCAAACTCCCTACCTCAGACATTCAGAAAAAACAACAATGTACGAATTAATAGGAATGCTACAGACAAATTGATAAGTTGGTGAAATTGAGAATAAAATGTAATTAAGTAATGGAAGATGAATACAGTAGCGTATTAAGCAAACAGGTGATACAATGAAAGTAATACTAGTACTTACCAATGTACCTTGAATGTCATCGAAATATACTTGTGTAATTGTCCTACGTCTCATGCCTCAAGTTGCTAGAATAAGGAAGAATAGATAAATTATAAATAAACTTATAGTGGGGAGTAAGGAAAATAAGCAAGAATAAATAAATTATAAAGAAACTAACACATCTCTTACATAGAGATCCTCTACTATTCTGCAATAATGCCTGCTCAGAAATTGCAACAGGCAAGCGAGGTAGAGGAAAGTAATAATAATTGTTTGGGCCAAGTCCAGATCTTGGGCCCAATATAAGGAAATTACCATTTTACCCCTAACAGGGCAATACAAAGGAAATTACTATTCTACCCTTAACAGGGACAAAAGATCCTCACAGACACTCCCTTCGGAGGGATGTCAGATTATGACACTTGTCATAATCCCAATGGCCTGACAACTGTACTTTCGTACTATAAATATGGTACGATTTCCGCAGTCAAAGGTACGCTTTTCTGATATTTCTGACAAATTCCCTAAAAATTCGGATCGATTCTTCCAGCTTACTGACTTCGGAGGGGCGTTCCCGGGAAAAACCCCCCGGGTTAGTCATCCTCTGTCTGTTTTGCAGGTCAGATTTAGTTCTCAAGAAATGTTCGCAGGTCCAGTTCAGACAAAAGTTCCACCAGGAACAGATTGGCGCCGTCTGAGGGGACCGTTCAAACAAGTCATGACTACCTCAAGAAGACAAAATGCAGCTAGACGTCAGGGAGCTCAACTTTCGGGGCACACTGCTGGGGACGCCCAGGTTGACAACAACCATGATCCTCGGGAGCATTCCCTTGGGCAGGATGTGGAAGTTGCTCAGCCCCCCCAGCATGATATTGTCACTCGAGCTGAGCTGACAGCCATCATGCAACAGATGACTCAGACTTTCCAGGAGAGTCTTCAACAGTTCGCCAAGAACTTACAAGCCCAGCCTTCTGGAAGCCGAGCATATGTCCCTGAGCAACGTCGAGCTCCTACACATCACTCTCGGCAAGATGTGGAGGGGTCTCGGACCAAAGGCAAGCAAGCTCAACCCGAGCGTAGGTCTACCCTCGCTCCCGGACAGCCTGGTTATTCTGATCAGAGTTGGGTAAAGGAGATGAAGAAGTTTGAAGCTGAAAAAGGGCAGAAGGCTCGTGATAAATCCAGAACTATTGAAGATGCCAGGGATCTTATTGAGGCTCGTCAGGAGCTTAGGCGTCAAACTGACGCGAGGGAAATCATCAAAGACCTCCGGGTCAGAAATTCTGATGCTCGAACTATCCTCAATGAGAAACGCCGAGCTCGCGAGGAGGCTGAGGAAGAGGTTGTGGGACCTAACCGGACTCACAGACCCCAAGACCGTCCTCACCGCCTATCAGAACCATCTGCTAGGGATTCAACTAGAGACCGAGAGCGTAGCCCTCGCCGGGCGCATCGTTCCCTCGGACTCCAGGCGAATGAGAAACCTTACCGGTTTCATGAAGACTTTGAGGAAGAAGGTCGTGATCGTCGTCAAGGTGTCCTCACCTACAAGACTCCCTTCAGCAAGGAGATTATGGACACTGTGGACCCGAAGAAGGTAAAGGTGCCACCCATCGAGCATTTTAACGGCACCACCGATCCCTCTGATCACATGGCCGCCTACAAAGCTCAAATGGCTGTCCAAACAGGATGTGAAGCATCCTGGTGCAAGTTCTTCCCAACCACCCTCAAGGGGATGGCACTCAACTGGTTCATTGAGTTGCCATCAGGAGTAATATCGGATTTCTCCACCCTCGAGCTGCTGTTCAACCAACACTTTGTTGCAGCAAAGAGGCACAAAAAGACAAGCATACAACTTATGGCTTGCAAACAGAGGGAGAATGAGACCCTCGGCGAATACATTAAGCGCTTCAACGCCGAGTCGTTAGAAATATCTAACCTCGAGGATTCAGTAGCATTCGCGGCGTTGATGTCAGGGCTCAAACGAAGTCGTTTTCGCTTCGATTTACTTCATGACGAAGTCAGCACATTCACCGAAGCAATGGCTCGGGCAAAAAGATACATTAATGCGGCTGACATCAATCACCCGATGGACACACATCCATCGGGCAAAGACGGAAAGAGGAAGATGGAATCCTTCTCTCGAGACAAGGGTAAAAAGCCTCGGGAATCTGATGATGGCAATGACCCTCGGTTCAACAAGAATCGCCAGGAAATTTACATGGACATAAAGGACATCATCCCTCTTCCAAAGCCGAACCCCGTCAAGACTTCCCAATGGAGGAGAAATAAAAACCTGTGGTGTGATTACCACAAGGAATGTGGGCATACCACCCGAGACTGTCGGGAGCTGAAAAAGCACTTGAATAAAGTGGCTGATGAGGGAAAGATTGATCAATACCTCAAGACAAGCTCAGATAACAGAAGGCCACAACATAACCGAGCAAACAGTGGAGAGACATTTGGGGAAGTAAATGTCATCGACGGGGGTTTCGCCTCTGGGGGAGCGAGCAACAATGCCCGAAAGGGACACCTAAGCTCACTCACCCATCAAGTGCTGAAGGTGGGGACAGCTGATAAGCCAACCTGTCCGACGATGACTTTCGATGATTCCACTGTCCACCCGGTTCAAGTACCTCATGATGACCCGCTTGTCGTCGAAGTAAAGATTGCTAATGCCAATGTAAAGCGGGTCCTGATCGACAGTGGTAGTTCCGCTGATATCATCACATTGGACTGTCTGCAAAAACTTAATATCTCACAGACAGACGTCCAGCCCTTGGGACGCCCCCTCATCGGTTTCGGTGGAAAGTCTACCTATCCGGTAGGCACAATAAAGCTGCCCACCAGAATCGGTGAAAAGGGGCGCGGGCGGAATTTGATGATCAACTACGTGGTAGTCGACGTCCCTCTACCATATAATGTAATCTTTGGTAGGCCAACTCTTAACCAGATAAAGGCAGCAATTTCAACCTACCAATTATTACTTCAATTTGAAACTGACACCGGTGCCGTCGGGAAACTCTATGGGAACCAACGCACCGGCAGGGAATGCTATGTAAATAGTTTCAAGTTGAATGCCGAAGCCCCAAGCAATATGAAGAAGCGAAAGACACCTCCCTCAGAAACAGAAAAAACCGGGATGGAAATGTATCTAACTGAGAATGTCAAGAGCTATCCTCGGCCTCAGCCTGCTGAGGGATATGCCGAAATCCAGATCGGTGATTTACCTGAGGAGGTAGTTCGCATTGGGGAGGCCTTGGATGATGGGGTCAAGGGTGATCTCATCGATGTATTAAAAGCTCATAGGGACGTGTTTGCATACTCGGCCAACGAGATGCCCGGGATTGACCCTACCATCATGCAACACCACCTGCACATTAAAACTGGCTACAAGCCTGTCAAACAGAAGTTGAGGCATCAAGGTCCAGAGAGGATAGCCGCAGCAGCTAGTGAAGTCCAAAAGCTCCTCGAGGCTGGATTCATAAGGGAGTGCAAGTACACAGATTGGCTGGCGAATGTTGTCCTCGTCAAAAAGCCAAATGGAACATGGAGGATGTGTGTGGACTTCACTGACCTCAATAAAGCCTGCCCAAAGGACGACTATCCTCTGCCGAAGATTGACAGGCTGGTAGACTCTACGGCAGGGCACGCATTGTTCAGTTTCATGGACGCCAATGCCGGATATCATCAGATTCCTATGGCTCGGGCAGACCAACCTCACACTGCCTTCATTACTAGCCAGGGTATCTATTGCTATCAGGTAATGCCCTTTGGATTGAAAAACGCTGGGGCAACATATCAGCGTCTGGTAAATAAGGTTTTTGAAAACCAAATCGGGAAGAATGTGGAAGTGTATGTGGACGACATGATCGTCAAGAGCAAGAAGATAGAGGACCATGTGGCTGACCTAACCGAGGCCCTACAAACCCTTCGAAAATACAATATGAAGCTCAACCCCAAAAAATGTGTTTTTGGAGTAAAAGGAGGAAAGTGCCTCGGGTTTTTGGTAGATGAGAGGGGAATAGAAGCCAACCCTGATAAAATTCAGGCCATTCTAAACATGCAATCTCCTCGGTCTGTGAAGGAGGTACAAAGACTCACAGGGTGCCTGGCAGCCCTCGGGAGGTTTTTATCACGTTCAGCTGACAAGAGCCTCACCTTCTTCAGGACTCTGAAGAGAAAGACGTTTGAATGGGATGACGAAGCTGAGGAGGCATTCAAACAGTTAAAACAACATTTAACAACGATACCAAAGTTGGTCTCCCCCTTGCCGGGGGAAACCCTCTATATATACCTAGCGGTATCGGAGTATGCCCTCAGTGCCGTCCTCGTAGCTGAAAGAGAGAAGGTGCAGCACCCAGTTTATTTCATCAGCCATGCCTTCAGAGGTGCCGAGTCGCGGTATACTTTAATTGAGAAGTTGGTATATGCCCTCGTTATGGCTAGCAGGAAGTTAAGGCCCTATTTTCAATCTCATCAGATCAAAGTCCTAACCGGACAGCCAATTCAGAAGGTTCTCGAGGGAAAGAACCACTCGAACAGAATGACGGAGTGGAGAAATCAACTGTCTGACTATGGATTGCAATATGAACCCCGACGAGCAATTAAGGCCCAGGCCTTGGCTGACTTTATTGTGGAATGCACTAACAGACCACTTATATCAGACGTTTCCAAACCATGGGAACTGCATGTCGACGGGTCGGCCACAAAAACTGGGAGTGGAGCAGGAATACTAATCAAAACAGACACGGGTGATCGGCTAGAGTATGCCGTCAGATTTGCGTTCATCGCCTCTAATAACGAAGCAGAATATGAGGCACTCTTGCTCGGTCTTCAAATGTGTCAAACAGCGGGCGCGCAGTCCATCATAGTCAGGTCCGACTCCCAGCTAATAGTCAGTCAAGTGTCAGGAGAATTTGAGGCTAAAGAAGATGGAATGAAGATGTACCTCCAAAAGGTTCAGGACCTCATCGGGAAATTAAAGAAGTTCGAGATTGTGCATGTTCCTCGGTCAGAGAATCAACAGGCAGACGCCCTAGCCAGGCTTGCCAGTTCAGCAGAATGGGTAGCTCCTCGGACAATTAATTGGGAAATTTTGAAGGAACCAAGCATCAATGAGCCGTCTACAGTTAACACTCTGGAAAGAGGAAATACATGGTTCCAGCCACTAGTTGATTATTTGCAACAAGACAAACTTCCCGAGGACAGTAGGGATGCTGAAAGGGTCAAACAAGCATCAAAGTGGTTCCTCTGGCACGAGGGGCAATTGTACAAAAAATCATTCACGCACCCCCTACTAAAATGTGTCACCCCCGAGGAAGGTGACTACATACTGAAAGAGATACACGAGGGGGCTTGTGGCTCCCATCAGGGCGCGAGGACAATAGCTGGAAAGGCCCTTCGGGCAGGCTACTATTGGCCTACCCTAAAACAAGATGCTATTACACTCGTACAAAAGTGCAAACCTTGCCAATTTTATGCTGAGGTACCAAGGCGACCCTCTCAAGACTTGTCAGCCATACTGCCTACATTACCATTTGACAGATGGGGTTTGGACCTCCTCGGCCCCTTTCCCCCAGCATCAGGCCAAAGAAAGTTCTTAATCGTGGCCATCGATTACTTCACCAAATGGATTGAAGCTGAGCCACTTGCAACAGTTAGTGACAAGCAAGTACGAGAATTTATATGGAAAAACATCATCACTAGGTTCGGTGTCCCGAGGACCTTATTATCAGACAATGGAAGGCAGTTTGATAGTAAAGCAACAAAGGAATACTGCGCCAGGTTCCATATACAAACACGGTTTTCAGCAGTTGGGCGCCCTCAAACTAATGGACAGGCAGAGGCAGCCAACAAAATAATTGTAAATGGAATCAAGAAACAGTTGGAGGGCGCAAAGGGTTCATGGGTCGATGAGCTACCAGGCGTGCTCTGGTCGGCCAGGACTACCATTAAAGAGGCCACAGGATATAGTCCTTTCAACTTAGTTTATGGCAGTGAAGCAGTTCTCCCTGTGGAGGTTGGTATTCCCTCGGCTCGAATAACCTTTTACAACTATGACAAAAACGAAGAACAAAAGGCAGTCGACCTCGACCTACTACCCGAGACTCGGGGAAACGCTTTGTTGAATTCCATTGTGTATAAACAAAAAATCACACGGTACTTCAATAAGAGAGTCCTTCCTCGGGAGATTAAGTTAGGTGATTGGGTGCTGAGGAAGTTTGAGACTATTGGTAGAGTGCCGACCATGGGTAAGCTTCAGCCAAATTGGGAAGGACCCTATAAAGTAAACGAGGTGGTCAGACCAGGCACCTTCAGACTGGAGGATGAGGAGGGTAACATAGTCCCTCGGCCATGGAACGCTGACAACCTCAGAAAGTTCTATGTGTAGCAGTTACATTATTTAATTGTTGGGGCAAGGAGAGTTAGTCCTCGTTCAATTGTAAACAATTAATCAATGTAACCTGTTTTGCAATTGAATATAATCGCATGTGCCCCTCGGGGCAATAGATTATCAGTTTTTGTACTTTGAATATAATCGCATGTGTCCATCAAGACAATAAATTATCAGTTTTGTGCTTTGAATATAATCGCATGTGTCCATCGAGACAATAGATTATCAGTTTTGTGCTTTGAATATAATCGCATGTGTCAATTGAGACAATAGATTATCAGTTTTGTACTTTGAATATGATCGCATGTGCCCCTCGGGGCAATAGATTATTAGTTTTCGCACTTTAAAAATGATCGCATGTGCCCCTCGGGGCAATAGATTACTGTCGTATTGCTAGTTGTAAATGTCCCTCGAGACAATTGGTCATGTCCCTCGGAACAAGCACATGTCAAAATGTACTAAGTATTTGAATGAAATAATCAAGTAGACAAAGAGGGGGACACTCAAGAATGAAACAAAAATTATATTATTAAGTCATTACCATTCACTACAACATTTAGTACAAGAACATATTACATTACAAAAGGCTGATAAAGTACATGGAGGCTACTCGGGGCTAGACTCTTCTGGGTGATCCTTATCATTGCCACCTTTACGGCGCAATTCAGCAGTTCTAATTGGATCTTCACTAGAAGAGGAACCAGCAGAGTCTTGGACCTCGGTTTCTCCTGTGGCTGGTTCCACAGTCCCTTCGTCCTTCTTTGAAGGAGTGAACTCAACATCAAGTTCAGCGTCCATCAAGGCCTTTTCATCATCTTCTTGCATTTTAGTGTAGGCCTTCTGGACATGACGCCAAAGATTGATGTTCTCCTTCTCCATGATTTGGCCGATTCTGCGTATTGCATCAGCTTCACTATGATCGTAGGACGCAAGCCCCACAGTAGCAGCAAAGTCAGCACCAGCANAGTCAGCACCAGCAGGAGATTTCTTCCACTCTTCCACATGCGCTGCTGCATTCTTGTTCAGCAGCTCAGCTTTCTTTGCCAGAGTGGCCTCCACTGATGCTTTCATGGAGCGAACTTTTTTCAGCCTCTTCTTTAGGCTTGAAATTTTCTCCTCCTGATCCTTGAGGGAGGCAGCTGATGCAGATAAGTCATCTTGCATCTTGGAGAGCTGTTCCTCGGCCTGTTTCTTCTGTTTAATGGCCTCGTCCCTCTGCTGCTCTGTGGCCTTCAGCTGGTCCTTCAGCCTCTGGATGTCGGTGGACATCGTGTGCTTGAACTGTTGAGCCATCACGCTCATTCGCACCGATACCTATGTCATCAGCAGTTAGCATGTGAAAAAAATAAAAATAAAAATAATAAAACAAGGATGGACATGCACAAGTATACTTACATCCATCCAGGAAGAAACCAAATCTTCCACTTGGTCAACCCCTCGGGCTTTGAGAGCCTCCTCGTCCTTGGCAGTGACCAGCTCCTCCAAAGACTTTCTGGCCCGAGTCCTCCTCTCTCGGGCGGATAAATCAGTAAATACCTTGTCCGACCCCGCTGGGGGAGGACGTCGGTGAAGGACAGAGTCCTCGAGATAGGCGGTTTCTAGATCCTTTGGATCAGAAACCCCCAGTATCTCGAGCCTTTCAGGGTGTTCCCCCTCAGGAGCGGACTTCTCAGAAGTGTGAGAAGCCCCTATCTCCTCAATCTCCTTCATTATAGCCTCGTCAGGAGGGACGATGGCCAAGGGTTGAGATTCGGCCCTCTTCCTCTTATACTTCGTTGGTTGAGGATTCTGTAAACAATATGTTAGTGAAAGAAAAAGTTATGTAAACTAAAAAACTAGCAAAATAAATGAGGCTTACCGAGGGAGGGTTAGGAACCTCCAGCTTCTTCTCTTGTATCCTCCTTTGAAGCTGCTTCTTCCTCAGTTCAGAAGCGCTGACAACACTTGCCATCTTTTCAGAAAGATCGGTAATGACTCTCTCTGCCAAGTAAGAGAACATGTTAGAATATATGACAAAGGAAACAAAGACAATAAGGTAATGTGAGAAGATGGTCCTACCCCTCGGGAAAAGATGACTCAACCCCACATAACAGAGGAAGAACTCGTTCTCGAGGAAGGATTTGTCTGGAAGGGTGAATCGTGGTTCCAACGTCCTCTGACCGTTGGCCACCACCTCGACAGTCATGAGGTAGAAGGCCACCCTAGCTTCTTCCTCAGTCATCGTCTCTACGTCTAAGTTAATATCAAAATTGGGACCTCTCTCGGTAGGTGCAGTGGGAAAAGGCCATCCTCGAGGGTCAGTGGTATATACAAAAACAAAGTTAGACCTAAAATTCTTGTTGCTCGAGGGAAGACCCCCATTTAACCTATAAAGCCCTCGACTGTGAAAGGTATACCACTGTGTTGCATATTCCTTACCGGATGTATGCACAAGTTTGGCAATGTTTCGCCATAGTCTAAGGCTCGGCTGTACATCTAGTAATCTACATAAGGAAATAAAGATGAGAATGCTAGACAAGGCATTCGGCATCAGCTGGCAGAGGGCTAAATTATATGTACAAAGTAACTCTACTAAAAAAGGATGCAGGGGAAATCTAAGTCCTGCTTTCAAATAAGTGTCATATACAGCTATGGCTCCTGGGGTCGGCCTATCTACAGTATAAAGGAGCTGAGGGTCTATACAGCTAAATCCGTCCTTAAAGTTATATTTACTATGGAGATCCTGGATACCGTCATTTTTGAGGTATCTCTGATAGGCAGGAGAAAGGTAAATATCACCGGGACCGAGAGGAAGTTGTGCTACGCTCCCGGGTGTTGGTTGCTGGATTGATTGTTCTTCTTGATCAGCCATGGTCACCACTCCTCTGTGTAAATAAGAGTCACGATAACCAAAAGGACTATTACGAAAGGCAAGTGAAATAATCCAAGGGTTATTTATGAATTTCTCTTCCCCCTCAGAAGAAACGCTCTCGGGGGAAGAGCAGAGTGGAATTCCCTCGGGAACTACTTGATTGACCAAATCCCCAACCTCCCTCGGGTCAGTTAGAGAAGCAGTATACATCGTACAACTAGACAAGGGTCCTCGGGTCAGTTGGGGAAAGGGTTATCTAAATCTATTTCCCGAGGACTATAACTCAATGAATACAAAAGCACAAGGGGTCGGTCAAAGGGCATACCTTAATAGTCGGACGGCTAAGGGAGACGAGAACGACTTGAATCCTCGGGCTAACTTCCTTGAAGACTCGGGACAGTTACTTCTCTCTCTAGAAAACGATTGTAAATTTTTTTTTACCAAGTTGTGAAAAGTGAAGAATGAAAATGACATGTTACTCTTATATATACTTTCAAAAGGTAGATGAAGAGATGTCTCTAGAAAATGATTGTAAAAATGAAGTACGGAAAAGTAACTGAAGAGCCAGTTGTATCTCCTCAAAACCCTAAAGTAAAGGGGCATTTGAGAAGTCAGTTAAACTTATCAAAACCCTAGAGGGGCATCCCAAGGATCAGTTGTACTTCACCAAAACCCTAGATGCGTTTCACCAAAAACCCTAATCGTACAAGGTACTGCACGAACATGTGTAAGCTAAGTGTCACATTCCTGACGACCCTTGCAGGGTATACTCAATCCCGCATGACGATGGTTCACACCCTCGGACAACCATCGTCTAGGGGGCTTGGTGAATAACCCAAGCTAAAAGACCTATCAGTTAGGCGCCATCCTCGTTCTGCAAGGGTGGGACATGGGCCTCCTCAGTCATGAATGAGATACTCCGCGTGACAAAGGAGTCTTGAAGATGACTTTGTTACACCAGTCTACATAATGGACTCACCTTCCCCTCGGGCACAGGTGAAGCCATCGGTAACACTCCCTCAGCCGAGGATAAGAGGAAGTCCTCCTCGGTTGTGCATGAGGTTCCCAACGTGGTAAATGGATATACCAGATGGATATATAGAGTGGTTTGACTCATCTCCTCGGGCATTCAGTGGACCCTCGGTCACATATCCTCGGCCACTTAGGACACCTCCTCGGTCAAAGCATAGGACCCTCACATGGCTGATAAGCCACCAAGACTATCATATAATAACCAAGTGTTGAACAAATGAAGCCTCGACCATAGAGGGTACCCCCTCGGATCTCGCGGAAATTCTCGTGCACACCTCCTCGGGATCTAAGGAAGGAACTGGGGCTTATACACTCCTCGGAAGATTATAATCATCTCGGCGGTATAAAACATAGGCCCCCTTAAACATACAGCCGAGGGGGATGACTCCCTCGGTCGGTCATTGATAGAATGAGGAGAAGAGCTCCTCGGTCATCTCTCCTCGGTCAAGTTACTGATGAAAGTTTCCCGTGATCTTCTAAAAAAGAAATAATGCATGGAACTTGTCAGGCACATAGCTGAGGAGGGGTACCCTCCTCAGAAAGAAAGGGAGTGGAGTCCCTCAACTATACCTCCTCAGTCACATAGCTGAGGAGGGGTATCCTCCTCAGTCATCAAAAGGGAGGGAATGGAGTCCCTTCACTATGCCTCATTAGCCACTCAGCTGAGGAGGGGTACCCTCCTCAGTCACCAAGAAAGAGAGGGAATGGAGTCCCTCAACTATACCTCCTCAGCCACGCAGCTGAGGAGGGGTACCCTCCTCAGTCATCCAGAAAGAGAGGGAATGGAGTCCCTCAACTATATCTCCTCAGCTACACAGCTGAGGAGGGGTACCCTCCTCAGTCATCAAGATAGAGGGAATGGGATCCCTCAACTGTTCCTCTTAGTCACACAGCTGAGGAGGGTACCCCTCCTCAGTCATCAAGATGGAGGGAACGGTGTCCCTCAACTATGCCTCTTAGTCACACAGCTGAGGAGGGGTACCTTCCTCAGTTATCAAGAAGGGAGAGAAATGCAGTCCCTCAGTCATACATCCTCAGGGGCCAGGCTGAGGAGGAGGGGTCACCCTCAGTCAACTGGACAGCCTGTCACCCACCATTGGTAGCACGATAATCAAGGTTACGCCCAACATACCATCCTTAACGAGTATCGGATCCCACGTTGGGCGTGGGGCTAATTGTTTGGGCCAGGTCCAGATCTTGGGCCCAATATAAGGAAATTACCATTTTGCCCCTAACAGGGCAATACAAAGGAAATTACTATTCTACCCCTAACAGGGACAAAAGATCCTCACAGACACTCCCTTGNAATCTGATGATGGCAATGACCCTCGGTTCAACAAGAATCGCCAGGAAATTTACATGGACATAAAGGACATCATCCGTCTTCCAAAGCCGAACCCTNCTGTACTTTCGTACTATAAATATGGTACGATTTCCGCAGTCAAAGGTACGCTTTTCTGATATTTCTGACAAATTCCCTAAAAATTCGGATCGATTCTTCCAGCTTACTGACTTAAGCATCGGAGGANGTGGCTGATGAGGGAAAGATTGACCAATACCTCAAGACAAGCTCAGACAACAGAAGGCCACAACATAACCGAGCAAACAGTGGAGAGACATTTGGGGAAGTAAATGTCATCGATGGCGGTTTCACCTCTGGGGGAGCGAGCAACAATGCCCGAAAGGGACACCTAAGCTCACTCACCCATCAAGTGCTGAAGGTANTTTGCAGGTCAGATTTAGTTCTCAAGAAACGTTCGCAGGTCCAGTTCAGACAAAAGTTCCACCAGGAACAATAATCAATAGCAAACTGATGCCAGTTGTCTAATGATCTACTATTCTGCAATAATGTCTGCTCAGAAACTCCAAAATGTATAAGCTTGATGAATTACTTCTAACTTTCTAATTAAGTCCTCATGAAAATCAAAGTTTAAGGTGTTCCACAAGGATAAATTAATTTGAGATATATAATACCCGTCTTCCTTAGAGGTGGTGAAATACGTGACAAAATTAGTGAGTGAGTCCTGGACTACCTAGATGCAAGGAGGGCATAAATAGGGGTGCTTAGTGAATATTCAACGAGTAATGAAGTGAGTGAGCAAGTGGTGGACTGAGGTGGGTGAGGGAGAGTGACACAAGTGAAAGAACAAGTCATGGCACAAGTGAGGGTGAGTGACAACTTGAGATGGACTTTCAAATAGGACATAACACAAATTAACACCTTACCAAACCTTGACTAGACCCACACACGAACTCAGATCAAATAATTACACCTACGGAGACCCTGCCTGATCATCACATATCAGACCTTATAGCTAAATATTTGGTTAGTACTCATAGCATAGGTATGATAATGCCAAGATATGATCAAACATTCAAGGCAATAACAGAACTTTTTAAAACAAAATCATTTACATTTGAATAATGTAAGTTTTACTAAGCAAAAATTGCATTGATATGTGTAAGAAAATGAAATACTTGTACACATATATACAAGATAAATGACTACTTCAAGGTGAAGGGTTAATTGAAACTCACCTCCAAATTACACAAACTGAACCAACAACGCAGCATAAGCATAAGAAGTCACAAAAAATTCAATGGATGAAACATTTGAGAGATATACGCCTTATACATTTAGCCGCCGGGTTTGATGCCATTCTTATCATGAATTTCTAAGATTCGTATGAATCAAGGTAGTTTAATCTGAAAAATGCCTTATACATTTAGCCGCCGGGGTTGATGCCATTCTTATCATGAATTTGTAAGATTCGTATGAATCAAGGTAGTTTAATCTGAAATCTGTAATCTTAGTCGTAAGACGATCAGGGCAGATCCGTAAGAATCGTGTATATGTACTCATAATTTAAGAGTCGTATAATCTGAAAATACCATACTGATGGTTATAATCTTAAAACTCATTTAAATATATATTATAGTCATTCAAAATAATGTAAATAATATTAAAAAAAATTCATGTTGTATTTGCTTGAGTTTGGTGATGGAGGAATTGTAATGGTTTAATATAGTAATGTAAATTTAGAATATAAGGGTGCTAGAAGGATATTTTGGAAAAAATAATGGGCCAAATCCCCTTCGAGCATTTGCCACAACGTAGAGCTTGAAATAAAATAATCAATTTGATAAAAAAAAATTACATCATTCGGACACCCAAGTGCAAAGTTATGTCCGTTACAAAAATGACATTTTTGTTTTAAAGATTGCCAAAGAATGATTATTCATGAACCAACATTAAATATTCATGAACCCAAAGTTAGCCAGCCTAATATCATGGTCAGATGGCACCCTATCAACAGTAATAGTGTATGACTGATCTACTCAAACTCAGATTAATGTCGCTCATAGTAGCCACGTTTTAACCTTAACATATGATAATATAAACTAGAATATCTTAAAAACTAAATATACATATTCAATCGAAATTAAAGAGTATAAAGAAGGAGAAGACAACTAACAAAAAAATCATACAACTACTGCTTCGAAGTAAAATACATCAGACAGCATCCAATACAAGGAAAGAAAAAGGCATACGTAGTAGGGACAATGCTCCCAGAAGTTTGCCACTGACAATGTTTTTTTAGTTTTCAAAAGATTCGGGGGGCGTTGCCCCCCCTAACCCCGTAACTAGGGCGTTTCACCCCTGGATCCCGATTCGTTGTTTGGGTAGTGGGACCCCCGTATAGATTTTGGAGTGGAGACCAAATAGGTGAAGGACTGACTTCCGACACAAAACTAGGCGTTTTTCAAGTAATCAATTTTTAGAAGTTGGACTTATAGAGACGTGGTACACGATAATCATCAGCGGTTAATGGGATAGCTTTCATTTTATGTATCCAAGGCTTTCCTAGAATGGCATTGTAAGCAGAAGGGCAATCTACCAAGCATGAGTTCTAATTCTATATCCGCCTTTAGTACTTACGTACCTTGTATTGTAGTGGTAATCTGCCACAACTCCTAGAAGTCAACTAACTCGAAGTCTCCTACATAGAAAAACCGTATCTAAATCAAAACCTTGTTGACTAAGTTCTACAACAACTCTAAACTAACTTTCTATATTGGAAACTTGTCCAAAAGATTCCCTATATGGTTTCTATTCAATTTTATACTTTATTTTATTTTTTCCAATGCAGAATACTTGATTTTTGGTAATTTTCCAAAAATGACAGCTTTGTAAAGTTTCCTAAAAACACTTTAAAACCTTTCTAAATATCATATTTTGATCATATAACACTATAATCATGTCCTAAGATCAACATACAATACTTAGATGCATTAAAAATAATTATAACTTACTATGTCACACGCTCTACTATTTTTATTAGGCATAAACATGTGTTAATAAAAATTTATAGCTTTATTTATTCATTCAAAACTCCTTAAAAACACATCTAAACATCACAAAACTCTTTTACAATCTACTATCATCATCATGAATCAAACCTATGCTTTAGAATAATTTTTCATAGGATAAAACATGTTCATAATATTTATACCATTGATTTTCATGATTATAAAATTTGGACAGCAATATAAACTAACTTTAAAACTCTTTAAAATCAATCTAAAGTTCATAAAATCATCATAAATTCACCCAACAACAATTCATGATCACAATATCGAAGTCTAAATCATTAATTAAAAACCATAAAATCATGAATTTCATAATTTCATAAACCCTATTTTAAAGTTTTATGATCAATCAAATAAATTCATACTTTAAACTAAATCATAACTATATAAAAGCATGATCAAAAGTCAAAACTACAGAAACATGATAAATCATTATTATAAACATGAAATTTGCAAGATTGAATTAAAAAGAAAGAAGAGGATTTTTTTTATATATAAAGGTTTCGAAAATACCAAAGAGGGAGGAGGGAAGGGCCGGCGAGGGGTGTCGGCCGACAAGGGTGCCGAGCGGAGGCTGCACCGCCCAGCAGTGGTGGCCGGCGAGGCGCAAGGTGGCTGTAGGTTTTTTATCTTTCTTTTTCGGAAAATTTTTCGAACAAAATTTTTTTTTCGGACTTCTCTCTTTTTTTTCTATCTCTCAAAAGTTTTGAAATCCTAAAACTCTAAGATTGCAAATTAAATGTGAAAATTTGGATTTTAAGGGGTATTTATAGGCCCCAAAGTAGGATTTAGTGCAATTACGTTTATACCCTTAATGTTTGAAATAACTTTTATGTTCTTGTTTTAGAACAATTTAGGAAACACTAAAAATTATATTTATACAAACTTTTCAAAATATTTAATAAAACTTAAAAGAACATGAAATATTATTTATAAACATAAAATAGATACTTGATCAAAATTTATTTAAATTATATTTCCTTTCTTTAATATTTTTGTTGAACTTAATCTCTCAATAAAAATATTAAAATATACGTATAAAATACGAAATTAAGTCCTTAAAATATGTGAAAATATGGGATATTACATTGTATCTCTAGCTGATAAGAACTTGAATGGTATGAAGTCTCATGATTGTTATGTCATGATGCAAGTGTTTTTACCAATTGCACTCAGAGGGTTGTTGCTTAAGCATGTAAGGGATCCTATCATTAAGTTGAGCTTGTCTTTTGATAAGATTTGCAGTAAGGTGATTAACCTAAAGGAGCTTGACACTTCGTAGGAACAAATAGTGGAGACATTATGCAAATTGGAGATGAGATGTATTTTCCACCTTATTTCTTTGACATAATGGTTCACGTGATGATACACCTTGTTTGTGAAATTAAGTTGTGTGGGCCTGCTTTTCTAAGGTGGATGTATCCTATTGAGAGATACATGGGTTTCTTGAAACGACTGGTTAAAAATCGGACAGGGCCCGATGCAAGCATGGTGACAAAGTACATGGTTGAGGAGGATTCAAATTCTTATGCAGTTTTCTTGGAAAAGGTTAAGGAAATAGGTTGTCCGAAGTCTTGTCATGAGGGTAGACTTAGGGTTATGGAACAATCAATCGACGTGACATTATACCTCCAGCTGAGCGGTTTTCTCTTGCTCATCGTTGTGTTCTACAAAACCTTTTTGAAGTCCATATTTACTTGGAAAGGCATATGTTTGAATTGCGTCACTGCCATCTAAGTTCCTTCGAATTAATGCAACAACACAATCACACTTTTGCACAATGGTTTCAAGAGAAAGTGCATCTTGCATTGAAGGATCCTAATCACAACATCTCCATTACAATTCAATGTTTGTCTAGGGGTCCACGACATTATGTTACTGCTTTTGATGGTTATGATGTCAACGGATATAGCTTCTACACTAAGCGCCAAGATGCAAAGAGTGTCCACCAGAATAGTGGTGTTATGGTTGTTGCTTCTTCTACAGAATATTCAAGTGCCAGGGATACCTAGGCTGCGGTAGCCTATGAAGGTGCAGGTTCAACCTCCCACGTGGGCCTTCATGAATTAAGTAAATTATCAATACGCCACTGAAACTAGCAGGCAACAACTTATATAAAACAACCGCAATTTAAAAAGGAAACAAAAATTAACAGTGCCAAACGTTCCTCCCTCCTGGCAAGTTTCCTTTTACCTGATAGCCTTGTTTTTAGCATGCTTAGCCTTAAACTGGTTAGAAAATGTCTTGTTTCTAGCCTTCTCAGCCTCTGTTTTGTGGATGCTCTCCATAAGTACCCTATTAATTTTTAAGACATTACCCATAACCTTCATGTACATGTCGTGGTACATATGGTTGTCAATCTTCTTTGACTCCCTGTACTTACGAAGGAACCTCCAACCTCTTGTATGCGTTAATTAAAATGAAAATCAAATTAGGCAAACCCTAAACACACATGAATTAAAACTATGCTGGGTAGACTCTATCGACGTTTTAACTCCGATTGACCTCTAATTTGAGTTGAGTTGTGAGGTGTGCCGGAGTTAGTTGAGCTTCAGCTTCCTCCACTAATGTATGTTTGTTTGTTTTTGTTTTGAAACCCTACTACTCACTACTTACTACTTACTACTTACTACTAACTATTCAAACTAAAAAGGGAATGGGGAATTTAGGGGGGGGGGGTCCTTTTTGTTTCGTTTCTGCACTCTTAATCTTCTTCGTGGTACATTACCCTTTCTCTTAAAGTTAAAGTTCTGACATATACCTTACTTATACATTTTTTATTTTCAATTTTTTGAAGAACTATATTGGGAGATCTGTCCCATATACCAAAAGAGAGTTGGATGAGGTTCGCGAGCAATGTGCGAGGTTCTTCAGACTAAATGTCTTATCGTTCGACGCTAATTAAATAAATTATGTATTAGTTTATATTATTATTCATATATTTAATTTAGTTAGTTCATAAACATCCAACCCCTTGTAAAATATATTTTATAAGAGTAGATATTGTATTATATATATATGTATGTATCGTTTACAATTTTTAATTAATTAATAAAAAATTTAAATTATTGTAAATTATACGGATTCAATACAGGGGCAATGGCGGAAAGATGCAATAGTAATTGTGAATATATGGCCCAATAAATTCACATTCCCAAAAATTTTCTTTTAATACAACACTCTTAGGCCCTGTACGTTCTCCTCAACTTATTTTTGCTTATCTGAACTTATTTTTGCTGATCTGAACTTATTTTTGCTGAACTGAACTTAATTTTACTTATCTGAACTAATTTTTGCTGAACTGAACTTATTTTTGATGAAATCATTAACAATTTATTAAGGATTGAAACTGATTTTTGCTGAACTGAACTTATTTTTACTGATCTAAACTTATTTTTGCTGAACTGAACTTATTTTTGCTGAAAATAAGTAAAAATAAGACGAGGAGAACAGGGCCTTAGTATCATTTGTTAAGATAACGATATAAATAGTATGTATATTGGTATTATTTGATCATAAAAATGATACTACTAGGGTGTCTATTAGTATCGTTTTTTATTAAAACGATACTAATAGGTACTCTATTAGCATTTTTTTTTTGAGAGAAAAAAGGACACGAACAAACTACCTATTAGTTAAAAAAAAACCGTGCTATTAGTCTCTATTAGTATCATTTTTAACAAATGATACTAGTAGGATTTCCTATTAGTTACATATGTAATTTTATCATTTGAAAAACGATACTAATAATCCAATATAAACGTTACTAATGAGCAATTTTTATACTAGTGACTTGAGTACCCCTTATATTTTGAGTTACTTTTCTCGCTTTAGCTAATTATGCCTTTTAGGTTTTAATAATTGTAATGTTTAGTAACTGTATTGTCATCAGCAAATTTGATATTTACCTCTTTGTTCTATTGAAATTATGTAGAAATTCCTATATTTTCTTACTGTTTTAATTTATTTCACATACCTATATTCTACGATTATTCAATAACGTTTTATTGTACCCATTATATATACCTGTATCGCTATTCGTTTTTGTGGAACCTAGATGGTAATGTTATCTAAAGAGACTTAGATCTGAACTTAATTTTGGAATAATTTAAAGTTTAGCCCACTTAAACTAAAATAATGCTAAACAGACACTTTTTCACTTACAAGTTGTTGAATACAAACTATAATTTTTTTGTAGCTTATATTACATTAATAAATTACAATAAATATTTACAAATAAATACCTAAATAACAATATCCTAGATATATGGAGGTTAGTTAGTTCGGGAGGAAAATTTAGGAGCAAAAGTTGTACTCCTCTGTTTTCATATATTTAATTTGATGCATTTTGACTTGCACATATGCCAATACATTTGTTTGACCTTAATTAATTTTCTTTTGTTGTGTATATGTAAAAATTATAACTGATGTGGCATGCCAAGTGGGCTACCACGTGTCACTCACCAAATGCACCACGTGTCTACTTATATTGTTTCAATGCCGACGTGGCACTGCCATGTAGCAATAGGGAATACACTATGCGTGGGGCCCACATGACTACGTGTCATTATCTCATTGTACCATGTGTTCACTCATAAAAGTAATAAGGAGGCGACACTTGTCACCATCTCATACGTTGCTCCACATATGACCTAAGAGTCACAAAGAAAAAGGGCCCAAAGGCCTTGAAAGCCCATAAGGTAATAAAGGAAGGAAAGACCAATCATATCGCGATAAATGTTGCCATATGATTGGCAAGCCCCCAAGGTGAAAAGCCTATACATTTTCATTCTATTCTTACATGATATTCTGAGAATTTCTCTCTCTAGCTTTTCTCTAGATTAATTAGTTGTTAGTTATAGATATTTGACCTTAATCCTCTTACAAATACATAGTTAAGCATCGGAGGGGGAAAAACCCTACAAGGATTTTGTTCCCTTGTTTTGCAGGATTCGCGGTACGAACAACGAGGAGTGAACAAGTTAAGCCTGTCCGTCTGAAGTGTAGTCCTCTAGTTCTCTCTCCGCGTAATCAGTTGAAGGGACCCATCTAGGAGTTCATACTACATCATTTGGCGCCGTTTGAGGGGAGGGCATTAGAGGATGACAGGTGATTCACTTCCGACTGAAGATGAGACTCGGTACCTCGATCAATCCGGAAACTATGAAACCGGACAAGGAACTAGTTCTCCAAAGGGCAAGGCAGTGGAGGATCAACCCGTGACTATGGGTCAACTTAAGGGTATCTTGGAAGGTCTCAAGGAGTCCTTTGTGGATTCTCTACCAGAGCTTTCCTCCAAGAGAACCCTTGAGGAGGTTGATCCCCGACAAAAGAAGCTTAAGGGTAAGGTGAATGAGGAAGATCAAGGTGAAGGAAGACTCACTTTCCAAGAGAAAGTTGAGAGAATTAACAAGGAAAGTGATATACGTGTTTTATGTTGTGTTTTTCCCTCATTTTCGGTTGATTCTTGTGCTAAATAGTTAAGTTTGTGGCTTCGTTTTGATTAAATATCGTCTTTCAATGTTAAGTTATGTTTTAGAATGGTTTTACCTTCTTTAGTTGACTTTTAGAACCTTTTACGGTTATATTATACTCTTTCGGTTATTATGCGTGGTTTTCGGTTTTGTTTATATGTTACAGGAGCGTAATAGAGAGTTATGAAGTCATTGGAGGCTAAAACGAGTCAAAATGTACTTGCCTCGGGATGCGTACCAAGTCACGAAAAGTCACGAGCGAGATTTGAAGAATCGAGCGAAGAAATAAGTAAGATCGTCAAAATATAGGAATGCAATTCCATGCGGGCGCAACCCTTAATCATCTTTTGTTCTATGCGCCCGCAACATAGATCAGAAGTATCAGAACTCACTCATTATTCACCATGCGGGCGCAGCAAACAAACTAGGTTTGTTCTATGCGAGCACAGGTGCAATATTTTGGTGCCTGATTTTTCTTTACGTGCGGTTTTTGCTCGTGGGTTTTAATTAATTAAAAACCCAAATCCTATATATACTCTATGTAAAGGGGGCACGACTCTACCTAGTTTTTATCATACTTTTAGACTAGGAATCCAAAATTACTTTTTCTCTCTAGAATTTTAGGATTAATTACCTTGTTCATGAATTCAAGCTTTCAATCAATGCAATTCAATC
Source organism: Suaeda aralocaspica (assembly GCA_016808085.1). Lineage (NCBI taxonomy): Eukaryota > Viridiplantae > Streptophyta > Magnoliopsida > Caryophyllales > Amaranthaceae > Suaeda > Suaeda aralocaspica. The sequence goes on from PYUH01000180.1 coordinate 1,440,377, forward strand.
TTTATTTTGGTAATCTCTTTCCTTATGCTTTTTAATTCTTTTAGTTTTATGATTCTCTTTAATTTCTTAGTTTTTAGTTTAGATTAATTAGTCTTGCTATTTTGGTTGTTAATTTAGTTTTATTAGTAATTAATTTAGTTTTAATTAATTCCTTGTTCTTGATCATGTTGTTTAAATTCAATTTTGCTTTTGTTCCCTTAATTATGAGTGAGTAGTCGTTTTCTCTAGGGTTAGGGGATCTATGATCATGATTTGAACTTAAATTATGTTTTCTAATTAGTTCTTGGCTTCTAATTGAATTCCCATTATTGATTTCTAGTGATTGCAATTAAATTGTGGCCAGATTTAGTTGTAAGTTAGGTTATTGTTGAAATCGAGGCCGAGAGGTAAGATTACCACAATTAGACCACTGAATAATAGGCAAAAACGAATTTATGCGAGCGAGAGCCGGTAAAGGAGTTTTGAGGGAGTCTAAGTTCGAGAGAATTAGTGAGCCCTAGTTCAATGAATGCCAATGAATTGATGAGTGAGCGTTAATTGAGTTTGTTGATTGATCATAGTGAACCGATAGCCCTAGGTTTCCATTAATAGAATTTAATCGTTATTTTCCCGTCATTTCCTTAGTTTCAATTCTTAGTCTTCTTAGTTATAGAAAACATTTACCGAAATTTCCACCAAGGCCCATTACACGCTTTAGGCTTTTTAGAGCTAGTAGAATTTAATAGCTTCCCGTAGGATTGGATCCCTACATCCCTAGCTATATTAGTTAGAGTTGTTCGGTTATTTTTGAGAGGTGTGCGACAGCCTGTTCAAATTTTGGCGCCGTTGCCGGGGAGGCAATTTTTAATTCGATTAGTCGGGTTTAAAGTGTTCTTTTATTTTTATTTTCAGTTTTATTCCTTCACCTCAAGGAACCTTCACGTTCTTTGAGGTAGTTTTCATTTCGGTTTCGAGTTTCGATTGTGTGCAGGTATTAGGTTGTATGCCGGTTTGGATTGACCCTGAACCGGAAAGATCGTTGCATAAGAGGAGTCGCAGAAGGAAGTGGAGATCACGAAGAAGCATCATTTCCGAACGAACAATGGTTGATTTGACACAATTATTTGCTGATTTGAACATTTTCGATAGTTTAAACAAAGAGGAAGAGATGTCAGGATCACAGTTCAACAAGAATAACCCACCACGGGATGATGCACCACCACCGCCACCACCACAAGCAAGGTCCTTAAAAGACTATTCTCAGCCGAGTTCTGCAACAGTGGGAGGTGGATACCGAGTTCCTGATATAGAGGCCCTGAATTTCGAATTGAAGCCAGCTTTGGTGAACATGGTTGAAAGGAATTAGTTTGCAGGCACAATGAAAGAAGATCCGAACTTACATTTGAATAACTTCATTCAGTACTGCAATACAATCAAGCAAGCTGGTGTATCTCAAGATTATATACGACGTACGATGTTTCCATTTTCATTAAAGGAGAAAGCTCGATCTTGGTTGAATGGTCTAAACATGGATTCTATTAATAGTTGGGATGACTTGGCTCTTGCTTTTCCAAGGAAGTACTATCCTCCAGAGAGAACTGCACAACTTAGGAGTCAAATCACGAATTTTAACCAAGAAACAAATAAAACTCTTTATGATGCATGGGTGAGATTTAAGGATTTATTGAGAATGTGCCCTCATCATGGACTTGAGAAATGGTTTTTAGTGCAATCATTCTATAATGGCTTGGGTAATGAGAGTAGAACTTTGCTTGATTCTGCTGCTAGTGGTCGATTTATGAACCAAGAAGTCAATGCTGCTTATGATTTAATTGAGGAGATTGCTATTCATAATTCTCAATTTGGTAATCCTAGAGGACATGCTAAGAGAGGAGGAAAACATGTGATAGATGACAAATATGAGAGTTTGGCTTCACAAATCAATGCAATTCATGAGAAGCTAGACAAAATCAACACACCATCCTCCAATCCAATGACAGTAGCTGCAATGGCCGCACATTCGGGAGGTACAGATGTCTTTTGTGATTTATGTGGTTCTTTTGGGCATAGTATGCAAGCATGTCATAGTTCTATGGAGCAAGTATGTGGATTTCAAGCTTACAAGAATAACCCATTTTCCAACACCTACAATCCTGGTTGGAAAGATCATCCATACTTCTCCTATAAGAATACTAGCAATGTTCAAAATCCGCAGCAGCAGCCACATTTTGTACCACAACAACAACAGCAGGTTCAACGGTTTGCTCCACCTCAACCACCGGGTTTCAGTAGACCACCACCTCCAGCACCACTCCTAGCACCTCCACAGCCATCTAGCAATGACATTTCAGAACTGAAGAACATGATGATGCAGATGCAGAAAGCCATGGAAGCTATGCAGGCCCACAATCGACAATTGGAGACTCAAGTAGCACAAATTGCTCAATCATCAGCACAAAGGCAACAAGGCCAACTTCCTCCTCAACCTGCTCCATCAAATGCTTCATCAAGCAATCCACCTCGTGACCATTGCAATTCCATTGCAACAAGGAGCGGTACTTACTATGAAGGTCCTAGAATGCCTGATGATGATACTACCAAGGTTGCAGATGGAACAAAGAGGACTAGTTTGGTTGTTACTGAAGACCTTGAGGAAGTAGCTGCAGAAAAGGAGAATGAAATCTCAAAGGAGAAGGAAGCATCAAAGAAGCAAGCTCCAACAGTTGATTCAGTTACTGATACGATTCCTCCCTCAAAGGTGCCGTTACCCTTTCCGAACAGGGTAACAAGGAGTAAGAATGATAATCACTTTCGTAAATTCCTTGACATAGTTAAAAATTTGCAAGTTACTGTGCCTTTCACTGATTTAATTACTCAAGTGCCTACTTATACTAAATTTTTGAAAGATATTTTAAGCTGGAAACGTGAGTTCAATGTAACAGAGACAGTTGCACTCACCGAGGAGTGCAGTGCGATCCTTCAAAATAAATCTCCTCCTAAGTTGAAGGATCCAGACAGTTTTTCAATTCCATGTAATATAGGTCCTTTATTTATTGATAAGGCTCTATGTGATTTGGGAGCTAGTGTAAGTGTGATGCCCTTATCAATTTGTAAGAAGCTTGACATGGGAGAACTTAAATTTACTAATGTTACTTTGCAGATGGCGGATAGAACTGTAAAATACCCTAAGGGTGTTTTAGAAGATGTACCTGTTAGAGTAGGAAAATTTTTTATTCCTGTTGACTTTGTTGTCCTTGATATTGATGAGGATGCTCATATCCCCATCATTCTAGGTAGACCTTTCCTACATACTGCAGGTGTCGTCATTGATGTTAAAAATAGGGGTGTGCAAAACCGGAAACCGGAAATTTTCCGATCCGGAAATTCGGATATCCGGATTTTCGGAACCAACAAAATTGATTCCGTATCCGTTCCGGAAAAACCGGAATTCCGAAAATTTTCGGATATCCGGAAAAAACGGATCGGAAATCCGGATATCCGGTTCCGAATTATATACTATAATTTCTCTAAAATTTACACATATACCCTTAAAAACCGGATCGGAAATCCGGAAAAATTCGGAAAAATCCGGAAAACTGGAATTCCGTATTTTGTTTTCCTTAAAAATCCGGAATCCGATTTTTTAAAAATCCATTCCGTATCCGATCCGGTTTCCGGTTTAAAAAACCGGAAATCCGGTCCGGTTTTTCCAGTTTTCAAAAATCTTGATCGGAATTCCGATTTTTCGAAACGGAATCGGAAAATTTCGGACCAGAAATTCGGAACCGTAAAATCTTGCACACCCCTAGTTAAAAATGGAAGTTTAACTCTTTCTGTAGGTGATGACAAAGTAACATTTAATCTTAATAATGCAATAAAAAATCCCATGATAGAACAGTCATGCAATGTAGTTTACACTTTTAATGAGATTGTTCATAATGACTTGCCTCGATCCCATGATAAAGATCTTCTGGAGGCCTCTCTGTGTTTGGATTCTATTGCAGGTGACGGAGATAGTGATAATAATGAGACATATCAAGATACAAAGAAAAAGAAATCGCGCCCTAAGAAGCGTCGGAAGCCTCGAAAGTCCTCCTCACATGCTTGTGAAGTGAAGAAAACAAATTATGAGGTTCCTAGCAAAGAACATGGGGTGTTTGAACAAACAATAACCCCAAATTGCTTTGGGTGTTTAACTACATGGGGCTCACGTTCACTCTTTGATCCACCTTGAGGTAAGGTAATTACGGTCAAGCTAATAACGTTAAACAAGCGCTTTGCGAGAGGCAACCCGTAGGTTAGTAGTTTCTTTCTCCCTCTAGCAATGAGGACATTGCTAAGTTCGGCTTGGGGGAGGTAAGTATTTTATTGCTTTCCTATTTTATTAGTTAGTTTTATTGCTTTATTAGCTTAATTTTATTGCTTTCTTAGGACTGTTACATTATTTGTACCATTCATTAGGAATGGGAGTTTACATGTGACCAAAAAGATTGTACTGTATTCTTAGGTTTAATTTTAGAGAGAATTGACTTAATGGATTATTCGTGTCCCAGTTGAGTTTTATTGTCGAAATCGACTACTTCTGTACTCCTGTGCTTATTTTGAAAACTTTATGACTCTTGACTGCGGATGGATCCACATGTGTGATTTGTTGGCTATGACTTGAATTTGATTGCTTGATTTCCTTTTATTGGTCAACTCTTCTCAACCTTGCTTGGGTCTTGGACTTGAACTGTGTTAACGGGAGGATTTGAGCCACTTTTGAATAAAAATTCATTCATATTTTCTTTTCATGTGTGCTTAGTTCCTGGTGCAATTATGATCTTGGGTTTGACTTTGGATTCTAGTAGCTTTAATTGTGGAATTTGTGTATGTTGCGCATGATAAAAGGCTCTCATTTCTTCTTTTGAGCTTCAGAATTTCATTTCCCACATTTAAATTTTCCCTTGATCCCATGTTTTGAGCTTTTATCCCTTTCATTTGTATTTTAGCCACATTACAAGCCTATTAGCCCTATTACCTAATGCATTATATGCCCAAACTTGGTTTGGGGGAGTTGAAGTAGTTGTGATGTTGTTAAAATAAAGTTTTGAAGGGTCTTATGGAAGATTGATGGTGAAATAGTGGAAATGTTATTGATGAAAGTTAAATTATAAAGTTTCACATATAAGGTTCTGCATACCAATGTCTAGGCTGTTGTACTTAATTAAAAAGTCATATTATATTTATGGCCTACTTATGTATGTGTGATGATTATGTTTATTGTTTATTGAATTTTAAGCAGAAACAAATCATTAAGAGTCGTGAAACTATGTTTTATTATGCATGAAAAATAAATTGAAAAAAAATTTATGAAAGCATAATAAAGAAAAAAAAGAAGAAGAAGAAGATGAAATAAAAAGAAAGAAGTTTAAAGTTTGTGAAATAGTGGTTGATGATTGAATTATGAGATTTATGGTGTTGATGTGAAAAATGAAGAAAAGTTTGGTTAGATTTGGTTGAATTGGATGATGGAGAATATTGATGTTTTTCCTCGATTTTATATGCGTATATCCCGCATTCCACCACATTATCCCAAATTTTTATCCTACCCATCACCCTAGCCACGTTACAAGCTTATAAAAGTCCTTTTTGATCTTCGTGCACATGCTATGGTTATTGTGAAGTGAATCCTTTGTCAAGGTCGTAGAGTATTAATTGCATTCCGAGTCGACATTTAGGATGAGTGGATACCCTCAAACACTTGCATGAGGTGTGAGATGTGGGTTTCGGGTTCTTAAAATTGCATTTAAACATATTTTGCATTGCATTCCACATTTGGTTGGGAGGTGAGGGTTAGAGCTTCATTGTTATAAGCTCATCATTAATTGTGTGGAGTGACAACCCGTGAGCTACTCTAGTCATCGATTCATTAAACTTGCTTGGTTGGTTTTGTTTGACCCGTATTTAGGAAGGACGGTAATTAGATGCTTGATTGGCTGGCCTTGATCCATGGTCTTCGGATGCTCTCTTGAGTTATGATGCCTATTTTGTTTTTATGGGGTGTAGTCAATTTCGTTGTGTTTTGCTCGGGACGAGCAAAGGTTCGGTTTGGGGGAATTTGATATACGTGTTTTATGTTGTGTTTTTCCCTCATTTTTCGGTTGATTCTTGTGCTAAATAGTTAAGTTTGTGGCTTCGTTTTGATTAAATATCGACTTTCGATGTCAAGTTATGTTTTGGAATGGTTTTAGCTTCTTTAGTTGACTTTTAGAACCTTTTACGGTTATTATACTCTTTCGGTTATTACGCGTGGTTTTCGGTTTTGTTTATATGTTACAGGAGCGTAATAGAGAGTTATGAAGTCATTGGAGGCTAAAACGAGTCAAAATGTACTTGCCTCGGGATGCGTGCCAAGTCACGAAAAGTCACGAGCGAGATTCGAAGAATCGAGCGAAGAAATAAGCAAGATCGTCAAAATATAGGAATGCAAATTCCATGCGGGCGCAGCGCTTAATCATCTTTTGATCTATGCGCCCGCAACATAGATCAGAAGTATCAGAATTCACTCATTATTCACCATGCGGGCGCAGGGAACAAACTAGGTTCGTTCTATGCGGGCACAGGTGCAATATTTTGGTGCCCGATTTTTCTTTCCGTGCGGTTTTTGCTTGTGGGTTTTAATTAATTAAAAACCCAAATCCTATATATACTCTATGTAAAGGGGGCACGACTCTACCTAGTTTTTATCATACTTTTAGACCTAGGAATCCAAAATTACTTTTTCTCTCTAGAATTTTAGGATTAATTACCTTGTTCATGAACTCTAGCTTTCAATCAATGCAATTCAATCTTTATTTTGGTAATCTCTTTCCTTATGCTTTTTAATTCTTTTAGTTTTATGATTCTCTTTAATTTCTTAGTTTTTAGTTTAGATTAATTAGTCTTGCTATTTTGGTTGTTAATTTAGTTTTATTAGTAATTAATTTAGTTTTAATTAATTCCTTGTTCTTGATCATGTTGTTTAAATTCAATTTTTCTTTTGTTCCCTTAATTATGAGTGAGTAGTCGTTTTCTCTAGGGTTAGGGGATCTATGATCATGATTTGAACTTAAATTAAGTTTTCTAATTAGTTCTTGGCTTCTAATTGAATTCCCATTATTGATTTCTACTGATTGCAATTAAATTCTGGCCAGAGTTAGTTGTAAGTTAGGTTATTTTTGAAATCGAGGCCGAGAGGTAAGATTACCACAATTAGCCCACTGAATAATAGGCAAAAACGAATTTATGCGAGCGAGAGCCGGTAATAGTACAAAAATTACATTTTGCTGCCCCTTATTTGCTGCGGTTTTTTGGGATTTTATAAAAACCGCAGCAAATAATTAGCTGTGATTGGTAAAGAGTATTATTTGCTGCGGTTACACAATAACCGCAGCAAATAATATTTTTTTGCTGCTGTGTACGATTATTTGCTGCGGTTTATAACCGCAGCAAAAAAGTTGGAGATTTTTTTTTTTTTTTTTCCCGTTGGGACTTTCTTTTTCTTTTCTTATATTTTTCAGCAGTCCCACGAGTCTTATCTTTTCGTTCTCAGTCTTTCTTCCTTAGCTTTTTGCTCTCAAACCTAATTACTTCCTCTCAACTCACACTCAAGCACTCACACTCAAACCTAATTACTTTCTTCCTTGCCCTTACCTGTCGCCGTCTCTAACCTTCCTCGTCTCCAAGTTTCCTCGTCGCCGTCTCCAAGTTGGCCGTGTGGAAGTTGTTCTTCATTGNCGCCGTGTGGAAGTTGTTCTTCATTTGCGGTATTTTTCGGCAATCTTTTTCTTCATTTTCGCTATTTTCACTTCAACATTTGATGTTTATTCGTCTTAATTTAAGGAAAATTGTGTTTGTGTTTAAATTAAATTGAGTTTGTGTTATTCGACATTTTAGGTTTTGGATGTAAAAATCTAAGATCAGACCATTGTTCTACATTCCTTACTGGTCTTTGTGAATAATGAGACATTGGAATTCTCAGTAGATGTATTCTGGCGTTTTAGTCTTTTGAACTTTGTTCCTGAATGAGCTGATTTGATTTTTGTAAATGTTGGAACTACTATTGTTAAGTGAAGCAACTGGAGAACCTACATTAAAATGCATGACAACTTCTGTTTTTGCGGTTGTTATTGTGGTGGTGGTGTTTAGGTGAGAGATGAATGAAGGGTTTTACAAAGAGGATGAGAGCTATGCTCGTGAGAGATGAGAGATGAATGAAGGGTTTTGCTGTTTTTGCATTTTTGCTGTTTTTGATTAACTTTTTTTTTTTTTGCTGTATTTTTGCTGTTGAGGATGACATATGAATGAAGGGTCTTTGCTGTTTTTGCTGTTTTGATTATTTTTTTTTGTGCTGTATTTTTGATTTGAGGATGACAGATGAATGAAGGGTTTATGCTGGTTTTTGCTGTTTTTGTTGTTTTTTGTCTGCTAGTCATGTATTAGATGGTTTAATTTTAGGTGTTGCCACACTAAATTTGTCATTGCATAAGGTAAATATACTGACATGCTAATGAGGCTTATATCATATCAATGGTTTGGCCTTTCAGTTTCCATAAGCCGCCCCACTTGTTTGTGTAATAAACATACATATATCATCAGCTGCTGTCTCTTTGCTATCCTGTCCCATTCTTTTTTTAGGATGTCTTTTGTGATTTGGTCAAGCTCTCTAGAGAAAGAAAAGGTAAATAAAAAAACACCGTACGGTCCGTTCAGTGTTACCGTACTGTTTAATGTTTTTTGGAGTCATATGATATATTTATATACAATATCTTAGCACATTAATCTAATCATACTAGTCTTTTTGTGTGTGTGTGTGTGTAAGTAACCTGCCAGCAGAAACTACCAACCACTCTCACTCCTTTTTTCTTATAGCTTATAATTGACATAGAGTTGACGAACGAGCCCTTGGCGAATAGATTTCACTTGTGAATGTGTTAAACTTGTGAATTGTGTAATTGCTACGATAAGGCAGTACTAAACTTAAACCAGGTGTTAGTTTTAGGAAAAACAGCTAATGAAAGCGACGCTTATTAAAGAGCGGCAGTCACTATATAGTCTAGCCTATCTAAATTGTTGCAATACTTACTACACATCTTGCAGTTTTGTGGAATATTTAAAAACTGCTTTATTTTTGGTTTTGTTTAAACTTGTACTTGAAACCATTAGTCCTGATCATTTCTATTAGCTATGATATCATTAATTGTCTGCTTCATAAAACTTACTTTCACCTAAAATATACAATAATGAACGTGATTAACAATCGTTATTATTAGGAAATATAAATTGTGGATGAGGAGTAACACAGTCCCATGCTGCTGTCCACTTCAGAAGCAAAAACAGATGTCACTTCCAGTAGAAAAAGGATAGAAAACCTCTTATAATGTAAATGCTAATTAACAATCATAGAACAATACTACCCACTCAAGATTAGGGCCAGATGCAACATTGGAAAATAGAGGTGAATATGAATTGATGAGAATACGGCTTAGACTTCACATTGAGGGCCCCCTTTCTCTACCAACTCATAGCCCCTAACTTGCTGATTACTACAGTGACAGCAGCACCCCTCCCTTCAGATTTATATTAGCTTGGCATAATTGTCACATACCAATCACAATGAGAAAATAATCAAAGAGATCCATAGCATCAAGCCACAAACAATAACAAAACCTGGAAGTTAATATTTTCCAGTAAAAACAACCACAACAAATGAACCGTCATGGACAAAGACAACTGTTCATCCTCACATAGCATTGAAAACATATCACTTTAAACAAAGCCTCAATCAATCGATCAATCAACTACAAAACATATATTGAGTTGTAATTATCAACAGAAGAACTGCTACAAATACCTATCTTACTAGTGTCAGTGAATCAAATGATTCTATTGACTTCAAAAACAAACTGCCATTCAACAAAATATCCTAGCAGACATGGAAACTGGGGGCATCCTTACTATCATTCAAATCCAAAGCCGCCACCCAACAACTCCTACACTTACACTCACCACCACCCCTAGATGACTAGGTCAGGAGTAGCCTGTCTAATTTTTCTTCGTGTAGAATTGCTTTCGATTGACAAATCCCCGCAGTCATCTTAATTTGCAAAGACCAAGCAAGTGTATAGCATTTTTGTACATATTAAGGTTGCTGATGAATAATAGAGTTCAAGTAGTGTATTATAACATATTGATAAAAGCCCCATCAAAGATTCACTTGAAATTTTCAAATGGCTCACGAGCATAGATATGCATGACCATGCTCCCAAATACTGGGCTGCACATTTGTGGAAGACAAAAAAATGGAAATTTTATGTTTGTGGAAAAAACATTAAAGGGATCCATGAATATATTCAGGCCTTTAATGTATTCTTTTCCTATACCATATATCCATTATTTATTCTATATGTGTTATGTGGAACGATGACCAATGCTCCCAGAACCTGGTTTTCATTATAAGTCAATCACGGTTTTTTCTTTTTGTGTTATATGGAAAACATATTTTGAGAGCATTGTCGTCGTATACCTGTGCCGTGGATTGTCTGCAAGTTTCGTGAATCTTTAGATGGGGGCTTTTCAGTATGTTATAATAAACTACTTGAACTGTAGTATCTCATCAGCACATTAATATGCTACAAAATGCTTAGAACTTACTTGGTTTTTGGCAAAGTAAGATGACTACTGCGGAGGATTTATCAATCGAAAGCAATTCTACACGAACAAATTTTGACCTTTTTAATGTATTCTTTCTGAACCCCTTTAAAACAACCCCCCCACATTTCATCACAATCAACTTCTTTTTTTGTAAAAAGAGTACACAAACATGAGCTTACCTTCATGACTACATGCATAGCTGTTTTGTTGTTATGAGCCATGAGTTTTTGTGGTTCTTAGTAGTTGATTTATGTGTTCAAAGTTCCTGTTGTTCGTTTAACATGCACTTATGGTTGTCTGATTGCTATTACGTCTTAAATTATGTCAATTTATTCAATTCAACTGGTTTTTAAATTATGTCAATTTATTAGGTATTCACAAAAGCTACATGGGTTCGAGAAGGCCTTTCAGCAAAGCACAAATAAGCGGGTTCGAGACAAGGTTGCGACATTCTTGTACACACATGTTTATGAAGAAGCTAGGAATATATTAGTACATTCACTTAGTTATTAATTGAACTTTTAGCTATTGGTAATTTCTATAATGGTACAGTTGACACTGTATGTATTAGTTTGGTGGTGGGATTAGCAAAGCAGTGTGTGGTTTGTGCTGTGTATGGTTGTTTGGTTGGAGTTTAGGTTGAACTTGTGTGGTAGGTGTGGTGGCTGCTGCTGAGGTTGTACTACTAATTTTTGCAGTGGGTTGCGGTTGGTTGCTTGTTGGTTGTTTTTTGACTTATGCTGGTTTTGTTGGCTATGTTGGTGGTGGGGGTGGCTGTGGTTTTGTTGCAGTTTTGTTTGATTTGCAGACTGCTGTTTTTTTGAGTGTGGCTATGCAGTTTTGTTGGTTGTGGTGGGTGTTGCAGTGTTGATTTCTGTTTGTGGTAGGCTGTTGTTGCTGCTGCGTTTTGAGGTTGTTTTGGGGAGTTTTTGCTGGGCTGCAGATGCAGGTCAGGCTGCTGTATATGTGGCTGACATTTGGGTTTTTGCTGAATCTCTGCTGGTTGTGTTTGTGGTTGCTGTGTGTGCTGTTATTCTCAGCAAGTGTTTGGTGTTGGATGTTGTGGTTGTTTGTGGTTGTTTGTTGCAATTTTGGGGGCTCTGCAGGGTTGCAGCTGAGTTTGATGGCAGTTACAAGTTTGGTATATTTAGTGGGGATAGAAGTGTTTTGTGTTTTGTTTTGTTTGTTCTTGGTTTTAGGTTGTTGGATTTTTAGTTTGTAATTTGTTTGATGTTATAGGTTGGTTTGTTTTGAGCTGCCTTAGCTGGATTGATTGAGTTTGGCTAAGCCTGGCTTTTCTAGTTTTGTATATACAAAAAAATTCATTAATTTATATTAATTGAACTGAATTCGGTTTCAATAAATTGGGTACTGCTGGGCGAATTTATTTGCAGGGAGCGTGGATGATATTAGGAATTAGAGCGTAATTTCATTTTAGAAATTATTCAAAAAAAAAAAAAAACTATTTGCTGCGGTTCTCCAAACAATCGCAGCAAATAACACCTCAAAAATTGGTGGGAAACAGGGTTATTTGCTGCGGTTGTTTGGAGAACCGCAGCAAATAATACCTCAGAAAATGGAGGGAAAAAAGGTTATTTACTGCGGTTGTGTGGAGAACCGCAGCAAATAATCCTGTTTCCCACCATTTTTTTAGGTGTTATTTGCTGCGGTTCTCCAAACAACCGCAGCAAATAACCTTATTTTTTGCTGCGGTTAAACCGCAGCAAATAAGTTTTTCTTATTTGCTGCTGCTATAAGTGCTGCGGTTCAAAACCGCAGCAAATAACCGGCAAAAAACCGCAGCAAATCTTGTTTTTTGTACTAGTGCGGTAAAGGAGTTTTGAGGGAGTCTAAGTTCGAGAGAATTAGTGAGCCCTAGTTCAATGAATGCCAATGAATTGATTAGTGAGTGTTAATTGAGTTCGTTGATTGATCATAGTGAACCGATAGCCCTAGGTTTCTGTTAATAGAATTTAATCGTTATTTTCCCGTCATTTCCTTAGTTTCAATTCTTAGTCTTCTTAGTTCTAGAAAACATTTACCGAAATTTCCACCAAGGCCCATTACACGCTTTAGGCTTTTTAGAGCTAGTAGAATTTAATAGCTTCCCGTAGGATTGGATCCCTACATCCCTAGCTATATTAGTTAGAGTTGTTCGGTTATTTTTTAGAGGTGTGCGACAGCCTGTTAAACTAGAACTCCACTTAAAACACATTGGGGTTCACTCAAGAAGTATCTCGTCACTCCGAAGTTTAAACTTAAACAGGAGGTGGCAAAAGGGTATATTGTGGCAAGCAGGACAAAGTTTGAAGGAAGAGAATTCATCGAATAAAAGAAGTCATTAGCTCATGATGCTAGAGAGTATCTTGAGGTAAAAGGACTTCAAGAAAAGATGCTAGAGAGGTTCTTAACGAAAAAAGGGCATCTAGAAAAGATGCAAGGGAATACCTGAACTCCAAACGAGCCCAGTGAGAACAGAGTCGCTCTGATTCATCGGGGTCATCTGCAACCAAAGAGATGTCAGATTCACGCCATTTTACTTTTGATTCAGATAAGCATGGTGATGAAGATAATTTGAGATATAAGATCGAGAAGAAGAGAGCTGAAAAAGCAGATCAGGATAGAAGAGAACAGATGATCAAATACTTGGAAAACAAAGTGAGACCTGAGGAACTTTACATGGCCAAACGGGTGACCGATGATCCTATGGAAATTATTGGAGATAAGATGGGCTCCATTTCTTTGAACTGGAAGTCCCCCTTTTCTGCACCAACCATGATCGCACCTCACCCAGTTAAGTTTAAAATGCCTAATGTAGAAGCCTTTGATGGAACAACTGATCCAGAAGAGCACTTGGCAACATACAAACACTTGATGTACTTTGAAGGTTTAGATGATGCAACTTGGTGCCACTATTTCCCGGCAACACTTAAAGGAATAGCGCAGAAGTGGTTTAACAGCCTACCTAACCAGTCTATCAACAGTTTTCATGAACTGTGTACAACCTTTGTACATCATTTCATTGCCAACAAGTGTGAGAAAAAGACCAGCATGCACTTAGCTAAAAGAGTGCAAGGAGAAAAAGAATCTTTGAGAAGCTTGTCCAACGATTCAATCTCGAATCATTGCATATACCTAACCTCTCTTAAGGAGTTGCCTTTGATAGCTTCTTCAGAAGGTTCCGTGCTGTAACTTTTAAGTTTGATGTAGTAAGAAGAAACTGTAAGACCTTGAAGGGGATTTTGGAGGAGTTAGAATGCTTCATCAATGCTCAAGAGCTTTGTGCTTCCACCCGCAAGGAGAAGAAAGAAGATAACAAGAATGCTCATGGTTCAAAAAATAAAGATCAAAAGAGACATGCCACATGGATGGCTGGATGATAAAGTAAAGGAAATTCTTAGAACCGGAAAAGGAAGGTGAATGATACGCCGAAATTTGAATTCACTAAGGATCTCCATTCAGTCTTCAAGGAGATCCGAGGAAAAGTTAACATTGATGATCCACCCCCTTTGAGAAGCCGAAAGGAGAATCATAATTCAAGTAAATATTGCTACTTTCATAAAGGTGTGGGGAATCATACCAATGATTGCTTCAATCTTTGAAGAACTCTTGAAGCTCTTGCTGCCAAAGGGAATATTAGTCAGCATCTAATCAAATCCTCCCACAAGAGTGCAAAGCAGAAGTTAGATTCCAAAAATGAAATGCCAAAGGAGGACTATGAAACGGACAAAGATGTTATCTACGTAATATCGGGCGGGTTTGCAGCTGGAGGACCTACCATGAAAATTAGCAAGGAATATGTTTGAAGCCTAGTCCACGAATAATCTCCCGAGACAGGGGCAGATGCCAAAACTAAGTTCCCTGAAGTGCTAATCAGCGACAGAGATCGGGGCAAAGTTCGAACACCTCATGATGATCCCTTGGTAGTAGAGCTAAAAGTAGAAAACATGAAGGTAAAGAGAATAATTGTTGATACAGGAAGTTCATCCGAAACAATCAGTTTCAGTTGTTTGAGAAAGTTGAAGTATGATTGATAAAAACTAGAGCCTATCCACCATCCCATCATTGGGTTTGGAGGAGGAATTATCAAACCATTGGGAACTGTTACCTTGCCAGTTCGAATGGGAGATAGAGACTGTGCTTGAAACATATTCGTCAAGTTCCTTGTAGTGAAAGAGCTACAGGCATACAATGTGATTCTTGGAAGGCCAACACTTAATACTGTTAGGGCATTCATTGTTACCCATCTTATGCTCATGAAGTATGAGTGTAACAATGGAACTGTGGGAACCATTCATGGAGATCAGTAGTTGGCAAGAGAATGCTATGTTACTACGCTGAAAGCTGAAGCTTGGTCGAGTGACATTGGAGAACCATGTAAGTAAAGGAAAGCGGAAGAAGCACCCAAGGATCAAGTAATGGCTGTTCATAGCTTGAATTAAGTTCCAAGACCTCAAGCTGGAGGCGAACATGAAGACTTCGTGTTGGATGAGATGAAGCCTGATAGAACAGTGAAAATTGGACAGGCACCCGACGAACATGTTGGGGCAGAGATAAGAGCTTTACTCAGACAATACAAAGACATTTTTACATTTGAAGTTGAAGAAATGCCAGGAATTGATCCTGAGGTAGCTGTACATAAGCTCAATGTTAAGCCTGAAATGAAGCCTGTCAGGCAGAAGAAAAGAAATCTTGGTGAAGTTTGTAACAAAGCTGCAGATGAAGAATTAAAGAACTTATTGGAAGCGGGATTCATCCGGCCATGCCAATATCCTTATTGGGTGGAAAATGTTGTCTTGGTGCCAAAACCCAACGGGACAAGAGAATGTGTGTTGACGACACAAACTTAAACAAGGCTTGTCTTAAAGATAGCTTTCCTTTGCCAAAGACTGATAGATTGGTTGATTCTACGGCCGGACATGCCTTGTTGAGTTTTATAGATGCCTATTTTGGTTTTCGTCAAATTCTTCTATGGGAGGACGACCAGGAAAAAACAGCTTTTGTCACTGAAATCGGTCTGTATATTTATGCCAGAATGCCCTTCGGTTTGAAGAATGCTCGAGCTACCTTTAAGAGATTAGTTAATGAAGTATTTAAGCAGCAATTGGGAAGGAATATGGAAGCATATATTGATGATATAATTGTTAAAAGCAAAGAATCCAAAGATCATGTAGCTGATTTAAAAGAAGCTTTTGAAACATTGAGGAAGTATAAGATGAAGTTGAACCCAAAAAAATGTGTTTTTGGTGTTACGTCAGGCAAATTTCTTGGATTTCTTGTTGATGACAGAGGGATTGAAGTCAATCCAGACAAGGTTAAGGTCGTGTTGGATATGACATCTCCCCGGAGTGTAAAGGAAGTCCAAAAGCTAACCGGGTACTTAGCAGCCTGGGGAAGATTCCTGTTAAGGGCAGGAGATAAGTGCCATTTCTTCTTTGATACGATTAAGAAGAAGGCTAACAAATTTGAATGGACCCAATCAGCTGAAGAAGCCTTTATTAAATTGAAGGATCATCTCCATTCTCTTCCCAAGTTGGTAAGCCCCAAGGAAAAAGAAACTTTGAATATGTATCTTGTTGTATCAGAATATGCACTCTCGGCTGTCTTGTTAGTTGAGAGGGACGTAGTTCAACAACCAGTCTACTTTGTTAGCCACATCCTTCAAAAGGCTAAATTGAGAAGTTTGGATTGGCGTTGTTTCTAGCAAGCAGAAAATTGAGGCCCTACTTCTTGTCTCACAAAATAGTCGTTTACACAGATCAATCGCTTAAGTTATGCCTAACCAAGGAATCTTCTGGTAGGATGCTTAAGTGGGCCATTGAGTTGGGTTCATTTGAGATTTCATATGAACCTAGGAAAGTAATCAAATGATAGGCGTTTGCCAATTTTACTGTTGAAATGACTAGACCACAGTTCGAGAAGCCAAGTATTGACCATTAGACATTGCATGTTGATGGATCATCCACACAAAATGGATGTGGAGCGAAAATCATATGAAGATCTCCTGAGGGTGATTTGTATGAGTATGCAATGAGGTTTAAACTTCAAACTTCAAATAATGAAGCTGAGTATGAAGCCTTGATTGCGGGAATTAAGGTGTGTAAGGCCGCTGGTGCAAAGAAGATAGAGGCAATATCTGATTCACAACTGATTGTGAGTCAATACTTTAGAGATGAGGGCATGAGCAAATACTTTCATATGTTGCAATAAGAAGTTAAGGATCTTGAAAGTTTTGAGTTGATGCAAATTCCCCGATCTGAGATCAATCAGGCCGATGCCATGTCTAAGTTAGCCAATTCTACTATAGGAGACTCACCCCGAACCGTTTTTTGGGAAGTTAAGGAAAAGAAAAGCATTGAGGAGGTGGAAGATGTGAACTTCATCAACAGAGGGAAATCATGGATGGATGAAATTATCGCCTATAAAACAGACGGAACCTTGCCATCCGATTCACGGCAAGCTAAACATGTCAAGGCCCGAGATGAGTGGTTCGTGTTGTGGCAAGAGAAGTTGTATAAGAAATCATTCACTCATCCGCTATTGAAGTGAATCACTCCTGAACAAGTTCAAGAAGTTTTGGAAGATATTCACGAAGGATTTGTGGTCTCATGTAGGGGGACGCGCCTTGGCTGAGAAGGCACTCCGCACGGGGTATTACTGGCCATCACTAAGACAAGATGCCATGAACTATGTTAAGAAATGTAAGAGATGTCAGATGTATGGAAATTCGCACCATCAACCAGATGATCTCTCTAGTCCAATCATCAACCCTCTTCCTTTTGCAAAGTGGGGCATCGACATCCTTGGTCCCTACCCTCAGGCCTTAGGGTAAAGAAAGTATGTGTTGGTAGTTGTGGACTACTTCACCTAATGGGTGGAGGCTGAGCCGATGAAGAGTATCAAACACTCGGATGTACAATGGTTTATATGGAGGAACTTTATCACAAGATTTAGAGTTCCACAGTCGATTGTGTTTGATAACGATCCGCAGTTCGAGACGCCACAGTTGAGAAAATGGTTGGAAGACTAGGGCATCTCAGATAACTTTGCTTCTGTTGGCTATGTTCATGCCAATGGACATGTCGAAGATTTTAACAAAATTATCATTGATGGACTAAGGAAGAAACTCGAGAAAGCGAAAGGACTGTGGGTTGATGAGTTGTACAATGTTTCATGGTCGATATGGACAACCATCATAAATTCAACCGGTGAAACTCCCTTCATGTTGATGTATGGAGCCGAAGCTATTCTTCCCATCGAAATGTGTGAACCTACTCTCCGAGTAATGCTCTATGACGAAGATGCGAATTGGGAATTGATGAAAGCTGCTCTTGACACCCTACCAGAAGTAAGGGGCAATGCCTTGCTTAGGCAGCAGTTGTACAAACTCCGGATGGCTAGAGAACACAACAAGAGGGTTAATCATAGGCCGATGAAGCTTGGTGACCTATTTTTGAGGAAAATGGAAACTATAGGAAGGGCTAATGAGCAAGGCAAATTGACTCCGAACTGGGAAGGACCATACGAAATTGTGGAGGTTGTTCGAGATGGTACTTATCAGCTTAGGAGTTTAGATGGATATGAGTTGACACGAAGCTGGAATGCTAATAATCTACAGAAATATTACATGTAACCCTGATTTATGGAATCAGATGGGTAGGCTAAGGCTATATTAATAAGGTCCAAGACGATCTTTCTGTTGAAATATGAGTTTATGTTTGTATTAAAACTTGGCTACGGCCCATAATTAATGAATACTCTATTTCTCTATGTATGTGATAATATGACTTATTGCATCTCATTATGCTTACTAAGAAAGACTAGAGCAAGATCCTAAACTCATACTTTGTCACTTAAGCAGAAAGAGACTTAAGGCAAAGAAAATAAGACTACGAGTCTTAAAATTTGACCAAGTGTCTTAAAATTATGACCAAGAGTCTTTAAGAATGTTAAGGGCATGACCCCATGAGTTAACCATAGGTTAATATTTAGAAATTAAAAGCAAAAAGAGTCTTTTATACCAAACAAGGGCATGTACCCTTGCGAGTGATTATGGATCACCAAAGTTAAAACCTGATGTTCAAAATTTAACTTGAATATATAGGTTATAAGGGCAATTCTCTGTTTAAAGAATAATTAATAGGTCAATAATCCCATTCAAGGAAAAGAATAAGGGCAATTTTCAGTTTACACTCATGAATTTGATATGAGTTTATAACTTAGTGAAATTCTCTAAGTTATGGAAATTTCTAAGTGAAATCTCTATTCTTACTTACATGTTATAATTTGTAACTGAAATTACCAAGTGAAAGTTCTTAGTGAAATTTGTAAGTAAAATTACTAAATAAATTTTTTTAGTTTACAATCATGAATTTGATATGAGTTTATAACTTAGTGAAATTCTCTAAGTTATGAAAATTTCTAAGTGATATCTCTATTCTTACTTACATGCTATAACTTGTAAGTGAAATTTCCAAGTTATGGAAAGTTTGAATCTTTGCTGTAAACTAAGTAGTGCATTTTTACATACATTTCATTCATAATTGATAAGTGGAGTATGATTAAACAGATTTTATAAGCTAATTTTCTAAGTGAAGTGTGATTTTATAAGCTAAGTTATGAAGTTTTTAAGTGAGGATTCATGAACTTGTGAATTCATAACTTAAGTTTTATAAACTTAAGATTTCTGAGCTCTTGAATAAAGCTCATAACTCATTCAATAAGGCTTACAAACTAGTAAGACTCATAATTTTCTAAGGATAACACTTAGAGATATATGTACAAGGAGAAACAACCAAATTGTTGTTAGCATTTTCCACTTTTGTAAAATCATAAAGCAATCAAAGTAAGGAAATAAGCATTGAAGGTAAATTGATAGGTGCTCAGAAGGCACAAATGTATAATACAATGAGTTGGTATGAAAACCAACAATAAACATCATATTGTTCCCAGAACCAAAATTATTGAAGAAAACCAGTTAATACTTCACATAGCCAAAAATTACAAGAGATATAAGAAGATACATCAAGCAGATGGTTGAGGAGGTTGATCAACAGAGGCTGATGTAGTGACGTCAGCCTAGCCTGTACCGGTTTGGGGAGCTCCATCCTTCCTTTGTTCGTCATCAGCACCATCGTCTTCTTGAACTTGGTCATCATCCTCTTCGGCGTAAGAGAAGCTAAAGGGTGTAGGAGGAGCTTCTCCACACATGTTGGCTAGGTGAACTCGGCTAACATATTCCAGTCTCTTTTCAAAGTAGCTATAAGCAACATATTCTTCAACACCGAGTTTCCAGGCCCCCGCAATCCTGGCCCTGGTTGATTTTTCCCCCTCTTAATATTTTTGGACAGCAAACTGTCCGGCTTGATTGAGCTCTTCTTCTTCACTTCCTCAACTTGGGCATTGGCAGCTTGCAGTTGTTCACTCAGCTCGGCCACCTTCTTCTTATACTCTTCAAGCTCATTCCAAAGCTCTAAAATCCTTTCAGCCATGACAAGGTTCTGTTCTTTGGCTTGACCAAAAGAAGCAGACAATTCATTCACAGCAGGAGAATTTTGAGCTTTAATCCTACAAACTTGTTCACTCAAGTAGGATTCACAAATGGTGAGCATTTGGGTAGCCTTTTCTCTCTCTTTCTTGGTTTGAGCATTCATATTTTGAAGGTATTGGAGTCAGAAGATGATCAGTAAAGGAGTTTGAAGACATGAGATATGTTATGAAATTCACTAAGTGTTGAAAAAGAAGAGTAAATGAGAATCTATTAAGTGGTGATTACCTAAAATCGATAAAAATTATAAGTATTGAGATGGAAAATTTACCTTGATGCAACTGTTGAAGCAAGGGCCAAGTTGTCCGTCCAGGATGCCCCTCAATGACTCCTTGTATTCCTTGTCTCCACAACGGAGAACCTCTCTCACCAGCTCCTTCTTGTAGTTGGAGTCAAAGGTTTTGGAGGTTGAAGGAATGTCACGTTCTTCATCCAAAAAGTCTTTATCTGCATCAGCCACATCTGTAGTTTGAAATGGAATTATTATAGCTCGAGGATCTCTAGGATATCTAATAGTGTCATCAGAACGAGTACTCGAGACAGTTATTACAACATGACGGGCAAATTTGATACCTGATGTCATAGCCCATTCCAGATATTCGAGGGGCATGTTCTCCTTGATAGCCTCTTGCATTCCGGCTGTTGGGTCCGAGTCCGGTGGGGGAAGATCATTAGGAATTTTCAACAACGGGTCATTATCTGTACCCCTAATGGTGAGACCACACTAGTACAGAAAACAACAAATGCTGCGGTTTCTGAGGGGTTATATGCTACGGTTATCAGGCGTACCACTTATGCTAGTAGCAAAAACATATTGGTCATTTGCTCCGGTTAAACCGTAGCAAAAAACATATTGGTCATTTGCTCCGGTTATTCCAAAGCCACAACAAATAACACCTCCAAAATTGGAGGGAAAAGCGAGTATTTGCTGCGGTTATTGTAAAACCCGCAGCAAATACTCGCTTTTCCCTCCAATTTTGGAGGTGTTATTTGCTGCTAACTTTTGAATAACCGCAGCTATTAAAGTTAATATTTTCCCCTTTTTTGGCAATGCTTAAAACTGTTACATAAATGGCCCAAATTCAAAGCTTTTGAAATATAAAACATGTTATACGAATGCGCCAAATTCAAATTGTTATTACAATTTGCCAATATACGACACAACATACATTCTCTAATCCAATTACCCATTGTTGTAAAGAAACATGTCAAAGATTCATTGTAAGACTAAAATGTGCAACATAATATTGAACTAAAGAAAGGAAGGACTACGCNTAAATGAGAATCTATTAAGTGGTGATTACCTAAAATCGATAAAAATTATAAGTATTGAGATGGAAAATTTACCTTGATGCAACTGTTGAAGCAAGGGCCAAGTTGTCCGTCCAGGATGCCCCTCAATGACTCCTTGTATTCCTTGTCTCCACAACGGAGAACCTCTCTCACCAGCTCCTTCTTGTAGTTGGAGTCAAAGGTTTTGGAGGTTGAAGGAATGTCACGTTCTTCATCCAAAAAGTCTTTATCTGCATCAGCCACATCTGTAGTTTGAAATGGAATTATTATAGCTCGAGGATCTCTAGGATATCTAATAGTGTCATCAGAACGAGTACTCGAGACAGTTATTACAACATGACGGGCAAATTTGATACCTGATGTCATAGCCCATTCCAGATATTCGAGGGGCATGTTCTCCTTGATAGCCTCTTGCATTCCGGCTGTTGGGTCCGAGTCCGGTGGGGGAAGATCATTAGGAATTTTCAACAACGGGTCATTATCTGTACCCCTAATGGTGAGACCACACTAGTACAGAAAACAACAAATGCTGCGGTTTCTGAGGGGTTATATGCTACGGTTATCAGGCGTACCACTTATGCTAGTAGCAAAAACATATTGGTCATTTGCTCCGGTTAAACCGTAGCAAAAAACATATTGGTCATTTGCTCCGGTTATTCCAAAGCCACAACAAATAACACCTCCAAAATTGGAGGGAAAAGCGAGTATTTGCTGCGGTTATTGTAAAACCCGCAGCAAATACTCGCTTTTCCCTCCAATTTTGGAGGTGTTATTTGCTGCTAACTTTTGAATAACCGCAGCTATTAAAGTTAATATTTTCCCCTTTTTTGGCAATGCTTAAAACTGTTACATAAATGGCCCAAATTCAAAGCTTTTGAAATATAAAACATGTTATACGAATGCGCCAAATTCAAATTGTTATTACAATTTGCCAATATACGACACAACATACATTCTCTAATCCAATTACCCATTGTTGTAAAGAAACATGTCAAAGATTCATTGTAAGACTAAAATGTGCAACATAATATTGAACTAAAGAAAGGAAGGACTACGCAGAAGTATTAGTTCGACAAATTCCTAGCTTTATCATAAACAATATGTGTACAAGAACGTAGCAACCTTGTCTCGAACCTCGCCTAATTCTACCGTGGTGAATGATGGGCTATCTCGAACAGATGCTTTTGTCAAAATCTAAGCAAATAGAAAAGTAATATAATTCAGAGTCTAATCAAAATGGAGAGTAGTCTTTCATGAGGTCAATGACAAGAAGAATAGTTTCCCCTATAACATCGGAAAATATAAGGATTGTGCGACGGATTGGGTGACTAAATGTTTCAATGAGTGAGTGTATGAATAGGTCTGCGCGGGTAAATATCTGTGAACTGTTGGTGAGTGTGACTGAGTGGGTGAGTGTTAATGAGTGTGACTGAGTGACAGATTCAGTCTGACTTTCATTCAACACCTGACTAAGTCTGTTTCAATCTGAAATTGAGAGTGTGAGATGATCAAGACTGTGAGTGAGTGTCTAAGTGTCACTAATTGTCAAGGAGTGTGAGTGACTAAGTGTGTGACTTAGTTTTAGTGTGTAGTTACCCTCACATTCAGTCTGACCTGACTGAGTGAGTCAGTTTCAGTCCGAAACTGAGTGTGTGAGATGAAAAGATTGTGAGTGAGTGTCACTAACTATCAGGGAGTGTGAGTGAGTGGCTGTGTGATTGAGTTTTGATATGGATCAGGTAGGTTTGTCATGTAAACCTTGGATTTTGTACCATGCATGGCGAAATGTGAAACATGCTTTTTATTAGCTAATTGCTTAAGGTCCTCAAAATATCAAAGTAATTTTTCTTTTGATATTAATGGAGACATCAGCACTAATGGTAATGCAAGTGTGTATATCCCTGTATCTTGTTTTTCTCAAAATCTCCACCTCTTTCGCATATATATGCCTCTTTCGCAATTTGAAACAGAAATGCTGAAACAGAATTTTGAAATTTCTGAAACAAATTTCAGAAATTCTGAAACAGCAATGTGAAACATAATATTTGAATGAGTAATGCTGAAACAGAAGTTATGAAATTCTGAAACAGGATTCTGAAACAGCATTCTCAAACAAAATTTCTAAAACAGAAATGCTGAAACATAATTTCGAAAATTCTGAAACAGAATTTCAGAATGCAGAAACAGAAATTCTATTTAGTGTATGAGTTGAAGAACAGTGTATGAGCTGAAACAGAAATAGAATGCATGAGCTTAGTGTGTGAGCTAAAGAACAGTGTGAGTGAGTGTGTGAGTGTCACTAAGTGTCAGTAAGTGTGAGTGCATGAGTGTGTGAGTGAGTTTGAGTGTTAGTGACTGACAGATTCAGTCTGACCTGACCGAGCCAATTTCAGTCCGAAACTGAGTGTGTGAGATGAAACAGACTATGAGTGAGTGTGTGAGTGTTAACAAGTGTCAGAGACTGTGAGTGAATGAGTGTGTGAGTGTCAACAAGTTATCCTTCAACAAATATGATTACCGCTTTACATAGTACCCATAGTCGGTACAATATGTAGTTACCTTGTCAAGATCATCCGATTCTGTATAGCTTGATATGATGTCATACATGTACCGCATGACATAGTACCCACAATAGGTACCATTTGTTGCTGCGCACACTTTGAAGTTGTACATGACACATTTATAATAAAACCAAGTCAAGACAAATTTGCATGCGAAATGAGAAACTACTTTATATATATGTATACGATTTTCATATCATTACCTCAAGTGATGTCAACTTTGGAATCATTGTGCATGTGTGTATCCTCTTCATGACACTGTATAGAAACAAAGGGGATAAGGGCAAGGTAAGGACTCATTTTATTGTTCAATGTGGGATACATTTATTTGATTGACGTTACTAAATTACCTATTCACCCATCCATGTCATAATCATCAAACTGCGTGGCGACTGAGGAGAACATGAATCGAATGGATACACCTTGAATGTCATTGGTAATATCAACAACAGCACCCAATGTGAACTGCGGCCGATCAAAAGGTGGGTTAGGCATGTTATATGTATTGAAATACGGAAAAGGGGAAGGGAAAAAGACTTACTCCTCTAGGTATGGAGTGAGAATGACTTCCTTTTTGCATGAATTGCTTCTTTGATCGATGTTTCGAGGTATGCCTTCACATCGCCTTTGTTCTTCAAGCATCGTTCCTCGTATATCTCTTGAGGACACATCCAACCCATCTTCTGAATAGTGTTGCAGCTGGCCAATTCTAAGTAAAGACAACAAATAGAGTGGTAGAAAACAGGGCACATATTAGCAACAAATTCTATCTACTTGCCAAGTTATTAAGCATACCAGGAAATATAAGGTTTACATTAGTTTATACAACATAAATTGAATTAAGAAGGCAGAAATTGCATTAGTAACCTCATAAATGCTTACAACACAGACACGGACAACATAGCCCCAACAAGGAAGTCATACACATCTCCCTTGGTGACACATGTCTCGACATCCTTAAAGTAATGGAATTGTGTCTTGCTCAACACCAACTTCAAAGAATTGTCATCTGGTTCATCTTTGGTGCATTCATGAAGCCATTAACACGCGACTGACAATGACTTGCTCATGTCTTCATCCTCTTTGATGTTTGAACCCTTTTGAGGAAATTTTGTTGGTTCGCACATCCTCTTGTTCTTTGGCACAAATTTTGTTTAGGAGATAAAATTAAAAAATATGAGCCATGAACAATTAATGACTATAGGGTATGGATTACCTCTTTAGAAAATCGTAACCATTTCTGGAGCCATGTGACAAAACTCCCTTGGGAATTTCCTAAGGTATTCAATCCGTAATCTGGGCGTGGAAGATGAAGTGACGTGTCTTCCTATCCGTCTACAACAGAATCAACGGACATACAACAATTGTTCGCATCAACAACTTGGTTATGTGTTACTTGCCCTTATACAATTGGTTGAACATGGCCAAATGCCACCACAAGTAAATCCCCATTTTCACCTTCACAGTCTGGGAGCAACATTGTGCAAGGTGTCTCCTCCTACAATACCGGCTTCAAAATTAACTAAATGGCAAGAATAATTCAACAAACATTATCTAAATTGTACTTAATTCCCCTACGCATAGAAGTGTTAATCATTGTGTGCTTTATCAACAAAATTTGTATCACACCATTACCTCTACATCCGGAATGAGAGGACGAATTGATAGTTAGGCAAATGTTTTTGGCGGGCTAGAATTGGCCTGAATTACATCTTCAGGCGATGCATCTAGTACGGGCATTCCCACCTGCTTACATAGGGCTTTGAACTTCTCTTTCACCAGAGCTTCAACCATATTTTCCATTTTTGGACTCATTACTGTGCTTGAGCTACCACTTTCCAAATGGTCTTATCGGAGTGCCTTTCTCTTTCCTAAATGCACACCTCCCATCCCTTTCACGCGACCTGGGTGATCATGCCCTAGGCCCACTGCCGAGGTACTATTCTGACTTCCTTCTTCCTCGTTATCGCCTTGTCTGTTCAACTCAACCTGTGTTAAAAAACATACCGTACTCATAAAAAGCATATTAACACTCTGTAATTTATGAAATGAGTTTGACCAAAGGTATTAGTGATTGCCACAACATCTGTCACCTTCTTCAACTCTGGGTTTTAATAACTCGCTTTCCACTTGAATCTCGAGCATGTAAGGAGCAATACCAATCGACCACACGATTTGAGCCAAGTACAGTAATAGATGAAGAGGAGGCATTCCCAGTTTTACCAAAAGAGGCCACCACCTCATCATAGAACCCCTCTTGTTTCCATTTTGCTTTTGATGCCTCATACGATTCTGGCCCATGCAGTGATAGGCCTTCTTTTGAGTTGCACTTTGAGAAGCAACAACACGTTTGTTTTGTCCAAACAAAACCAAAGTTATATTCTATGGCTTAACATTTTCATTGTTCATGCCATTAAATCTCAAAAAAACGGTTTAACAAAGTATGAAAACACTTACTACTTGTTCAGGAGTTGTCTTTTGTGCAACAAAAGCCTCCCAATCTTTGCTTGAGATGTGAGGGTAAATATCGTAGGGCATCTTATTGGCTTCTTTCTTGGTTCGCTTCCTTTTTTGGGTGATCCACCCACTCACAAGTTTCGACTTAAAGTCTCTAAATCTTTCCGCAACAGCCGAGAGAAACACTTGCCTCTTTGCCTCATCAACATCAATATGGAAAAGATTCTAAAAACATAGAAAAAATTGTTCATTAATTTATATACAACTTCGAAAGTTTGCCTCTTTTCCTCGTTTTATACAGAAATTGAAAGATATTCTTTAACATAACAAATACGTACCACAGTGTCTTACCACATTACTGTTTTCAAGCCCTTCTTCACGTCTTCCCATTTAGCCAAAATCAAAAGCTTCCTCATACAAAGACCGATATGTCTCCCATACATCTTTCGCCACTTCCTGCATGGCTGGCCAAGTGCATTGTACTCAAGATGCATTGGTTCCGTCGACTTCACACCTCTAGACGGACCTCTTCCTTTCCTCTCACATGAAGACTTCCCATTAGTACCTGATGCATATTGAGTTGCAGCTCCGGATTCTTTGTTAGCCTTCTCATTGCTACGTTCATGGTTGGCCTGAGGTAGCTGATCGAACAGTAGGCTCGTCGGTCGTTGCTGCTTCCACGTCTTTAGGAATTGGAGGTGCTTCGTCAGCAATCCTCTCAAACTGATCTATTATGTCAACCAACTTGTCGTACTCTATATCCTCCGAGTTTCCTTGATCTTCCTCTAACCGTTCGTCAAAAAGTGGGTCAGACATAGAACTGTCATCGTTCAAGCTGTAAACATCGTTATCACTACACATAGAATGCCTTTGCAAATTGAATACAACAGAAAAACAATAAAAAAGAGATAAACATCAGCTTACATAATGCATTGCGTAATTAAATAAACAAGACCGAAGCAGAAATATAAAACAGAAATCTAAAGGCAGTAGTAAATGAACTTCTGACACAGGAATTCTGAAATTGAAATTTAGGAATTCTCAAACAGAAATTTTGAAATAGAAATACTGAACCAGAATTTCTGAATTTCTAAAATAGAATTTCAGAAATTCTATTACAGCAATCTGAAACGAGAATGTTGAAACAGAATTTCGAAATTTTTGAAACAAAATTTCAGAATTTCTGAAACAGCAATCTGAAACAGGATTTCTGAATCAGAAATGCTGAAATAGAAGTTATGAAATTCTGAAACAAAATTTCAGAAATTCAGAAGCAAAATTTCGGAAATTCTGAAACAGAAATGCTGAAACAGAATTTTGAAAATTCTTAAACAGAATTTCAGAATGCTGAAACAGAAATTCTGAAATTCTAAAATTGAGAAATTCTGAAACAGCATTTCTGTTTTCGAAATACTCGTCACTAAAAATATGATACAGTAATAAATTCAGAAACAAAAAATCACATACAGAAAATATGCAACATAAAATTAAAAACAACCATAGAAAATTAGGCAATATAATACAGAAATGAGTGAAAAAAATTTTAAATTTTGAAAGGTTCAGAAGAACTTAAATTAGCATAATTAGGCAACTTGTGTTACTAAGTGGAGAGCATTGAGTTTGATGTTCAACTCCTAATCCTACAAGTGTTTAATACAGAAAACATCTATAAACTAAAGCATACTGGGAAAGTACTTTGTTGTGAATTATCACTCACTCAATCAAACCATCATACATGAAATTTACATCTCTACCATTAAAGTTGTTATACCTTTTGGAGGAGAATCAATTCTCGACAACTGTGATCCCTTCTTCATGGTCTTCACGTACGTAGTTTGACTCATTAGCAACGGATTCGACGACACTTGTTTTAGGACAACTAAAAGATGGGGAATCCTCAAACGCATCATACTTTTCCTTATCGTCAACATCTCCGATGCCGAGAATACTTCGTTTTCCCGGCAAAACTATGGACCATTTTGAGTCAGCAGGACCAGTGACATAGAAAACTTGCTTTGCTTGCCCCGCAAGTATGAAAGGCCCAGGACCCTCACGCATCTGAGTCAAGTCAAGAAGAGTGAAACCACATGGGTCATCATTTCTTACGGATCGCCGGTAGTTATCTACCCACTTGCACTTGAAAAGGCAGACTATAAAGGTGCAATACTCTAGCTCCCACATCTCATGTATTTGGCTATAGTACATAACCTTAGCATCCACTGGAGATTGATACTTTGCACTGGCGTAAAACGTTGATGTTGCCAAAGCGGAGACACCACTGTTGTCCACACTTGGTGACTTTTGATCCTGAGAAGTGGTCCAAAATGAGTACCCATTGACATCGTATCCCTCGTAGTTTGTGACAGTTTCCCGAGGTCCAAAAGCTAACCACTTACCATTTCAGATACACCCTATACATTATATACAACAACTCGGTTGTGAAACCAATCAATAAAAGTCTTGTTATGCAACATTGTTAATCACCGTCCCAGTATCCCTGGATTTTGAGATTTCAAGAGCTCCCAATGTTCATTTAGAAAAGGATGAACTTCTGGCATATGATGTAACACATACAAATGCGCTTGGTTGAGAACAATCACATTTTCCAACTTCGATCTTGCCCCAATAGTCCCCTTACCTTCAAGCCTACCTTCATGACGAGTTGTAGGCAAACCAATCGGTTGTGCACCTGCTATGTATTATGATATGAAATTTCCGACCTCATCACTAATGACCCCTTGAACAATACTAGCCTCTGGTCTTTGTCACTTTGTTACCTACACTACGAGAAAACCTCAATTTTGCGACGGAATAATTCCGTCGCAAAATCGGTTAATTCCGTCGCAAAATTTAGTTTGCGACGGAATTCCGTCGCTAAAGGTCCGTCGCTATTTTTTTTGTCGCAAACTTCCATCATTGCGACGGAATTTCCGTCGCAAATTTTTTGCGACGGAGTCATGCTTCATTTGCGACGGAATTTTCCGTCGCAAATTTTGCGAGGGAAAATTCAGTCGTAAAATTCCCTCGCAAAATTTGCGACGGAATTTCCCTCGCAAAATTCCCTTGCAAAATTTGCGACGGAAAATCCGTCGCAAACGGTATATTCCGTCGTAAAAAAGCTGACGGATTTTTAATGTTTTGATTGCTTATTTGTATTTGTGCCTGTGAACCTGTACGATCTGACGCGTTATGTATTCTAATCAAATAAGGACAATTTATATTTTCCGATAATTATATATTTCAAATGTAACATATGCCTACAAAGTATTTCCGGCTTTAAATAGTTTCATAGTTTTAAAGATTAACAATGATAATAATGGAGCTAAGGTATGTTATATGGAACAAGATATCTATCTACAGCTGCATCCCTTGCCCGCCGCCGCTGCCGTCGTCGTCTGGTGAGTCCCGACGCTGAATTTGGAAAGGTGAACAACTGTCGCTACCGAATCGACTCATCATCTGCTCCATAAACTCCTTCTGTGTCCTCTGCATTGCCTCAAACTCGGCGCGCATCTTCTCCTCAATCTCGGCTCGCACCTTCTCCTCAACCTCAGCCCGCACCTCCTCCCGCACCTCCTCCCGCACCTTCTCCACATGTTTCTCTAAATGTTCTTTCATTTGAGAAAGCACAGATGGCGTGTATTGCTTCGATGATCCAGATCTCCTCGAAGAGCTTGAAGAGCTGTAATACAGGTCCGCACCACTACCAAGACCCTTCACGCGACCTTTCTTGCTACGACCACCAGATGCCTCCCAATATAACTCATCGGGCGTTCTCTGACTCCCGTCACTGCTTGTTTCCTCAAGCTTCTTCTGGTAGGTCTCCTACAAAACACAATTAAAATTAAATTAGGCATAATTTTCATATAAGTCTAAAAGGCAAAATTTTGTGTTACACCCTATAAATTCAATAAAACATCCTTAAAAGGCATAACTACAAGTGTTACAAAGTCTACATTATACCAAACTACCCTTTACATGTGTTTTAGGTTCAAATGGGCTCGAAATGGCCCGAAAATGGCGCGAATGTGCCCATTTTTCACATATCTCTTCATTTCAACCTATAAATAAGCTAAACATCCTTAAAAGGAATAACTACAAGTGTTACAAAGTCTACATTATACCAAACTACCCTTTACATGTGTTTTAGGTTCAAATGGGCTCGAAATGGCCCGAAATGGCGCGAAATGTGCCCATTTTTCACATATCTCTTCATTTAAACCTATAAATTCTCTAAACATCCTTAAAAGGCATAACCAACAAACCAACAAGTATCAAATGAATTGACGAATTCAACATCAGCCCACAATCCAAAACAGTAATCATCACCTTCGAATTGACAAATCTCAAATATTGAAGAATTGACAGTACCTTCGAAATTAGTATCAACCCATTAACAAATCTCAAATATTATCCCTAAAAATCAATTAATCCATTAATCAATCAATTAACCCACAGTGATTTTTGTATTGAGTTACACAAAAAATAACAATTAATCATCAGCCTACTACCATCAACCATCTTCAGTCAGAAATTCTGTAAAAAAAAATAAAAAAACCACCACAACGCCCATACCACCAGCCTAGCACCACCAACAGGCCACATACAGCCTACTATCCCCAACCACGAAAACCACCCCCACCACTATCCACCCTGGAACCACCACAGCACCATTTAATCACAAATCAAATGCTGAAAAAATTAAATTACAAAAACTCGAAAAAAACCAAATCAAAAACCACAATCACAAATCGATACAACCAATGCTCGAAAAAAACCAAATCAAAAACCAAAATCACAAATCAAATCGCATAAAGAAAATGAAAACAACCAAAAATCCGAAAAGAAATTAAAAAAAAAAAAGATAAAAATTAAAACAAACGAAATTAAAAACAAGAAATTAAAACCCTAACACGAAATTAAAAACCCTAACACGAAATTAATTCAGTTTGCAAGAAATTAAAAACACGAAATTAAAAACAAGAAATTAAAAACACGAAATTAAAATAACGAAATTAAAAACACGAAATTAAGTATATTTACCACAATCACTACAACGGAATAAGAAAGGAAGAAGAGCGCCGGAAAAGTAGACCGCCGGAAATTTGCAAGAACACCGCCGGAAGAAAACCCTAAAACGGTTGAGAAGACCGCCGGAAAAAAAAAACGATGGAAAAATTAAAAAAAAAACGACAACAACGGAATGAAGGACGCCGGAATAAGGGCGGAAGGCCGCCGGAAAAAAAGGAGAAGAAGAAGGAGTGTTTTTGTTTACTTTGTTAGGGAGAAGGACGGTATAAGGAGAAGGAAGAAGAGTGTTTTTGTTGTATTCTTTTTTTGAAGGAAAATCAGGTATTTTGCTGTGTAATATATGCGACGGATTTTGCGACGGAAATATTTCCGTCGCAAAAACCCTTGTTGCTTTGATTTGTTTTTGTCACTTTTTTGCGACGGAATTATCCGTCGCAAAAACTGGGAATTCCCTCGCAAAATTTGCGACGGAAATAATTCCGTCGCAAAAACTTGGAAATCCCTCGCAAACTAAATATTTGCGACGGAATTTTATTCCGTCGCAAAAATCCGTCGCTATTTGGTCGTTTTCTTGTAGTGCTAAGACCCCCATATGTCTTTCATAGGGATAGCACCATCTCAAGAACACGGGACCTAGAAGCTTAATTTCATGAACAAGATGTACAAATCAGTGAACCATTATGTCAAAGAATGCAGGCGGGAAATACATCTCAAACTTACATAATGTTTCAGTCACACTTGCCTGAAGAGTATCTAGCGTAGAAGGATCTAATTCTTTGCTACATATTGTATTGAAGAAGGAACAAAGTTTCGTGATGGTGTACCTAACATGTTTAGGTAGAATACCACGGATTGCAATTGGTAAAAAAACTTGCATCATAACGTGAAAGTCGTGTGATTTCATACTAGATAACATCAAATCACCATCTAAAGTCACAAATCTTCTCATGTTAGAAGAATACTGTGACGACACCTTTAAGTTATATAAAGATGCGCAAAAGTGTTTCTTATCCTGTTTGGACATTGTGGAGCATGCAGGAGGAAGGTAGTAGGTTTTCCTCTCTTCATTTCCGGCTTGTTTCACCTTTTCCTCCTCCTTTCCCTTGTGTCCCTGACAATCTTCCTCGGAGACCTTCCTTTTCTTACTCTCTTTTAGCTGAGGCCACAACTCGGGTCGAACTCTAATCTGTTTTAAGAACTCTCGACTGACTTTATCAGTGTCTTTAGTCTTGTTTGGAGTGTTGAAAAGGGTGGCAAGTATGGCATCTGTAATACCCCACATTTTCACGTATTTAAACGAAGTATTACTGTATTTTATGCGTATAATCTTCTTATTTTATTCGTATAATTTTAATATTTTTATTGAAAATTATGTTCAATAGAAGTATTAAATACAAAGAAATTAATTAAAATAAAATAAATAATAAAGTTTTGGTTAAAAGTAGTTATTTGTGTTCTGAAATATTATTTTTATGATTACAAATATTTTAAGAGTTTCAAAAAATAGATTTCAAAGGTTTCCTAATTTACTTAGGAGTATTTATGGGCCTCACTTAAATCCTACTTTGGGGCCTATAAATACCCTACAAAACCTAAAATTCCAACTTTTCATGATCGTACTAGTCATTAGGATTCCAAAAATCTAGAGAGAAAAGGGAGAAGAAAAAAAAAAGGGGTTGCCAATTCCGAAAAAAAAAAAAAACAGTTCCGAAATTAAAAAAAAAACGGAGATTTTGTGCCTCGGGATCCATGCAGCGTCGGACCCCACCGCGTCACCCAACCGGCCACCGTGCGCCACCCAGCTGTTCACCACTGCCGGACCTCCTCCCCTACTCTGGTATTTTTTTGAAACTTTTTATAAAAAAAATTTCTCCTTCTTTATTTTTGATTCAATCTTGCAAATTTATGTTTATAATTATGTTTAATCATGTTTTTATAAGTTAAATCATGTTTTGATATAAGTATGAATTGTTTTAAGGCAAGAATTAATTTTTGTTGTTCGTGAAATTATAAATTAGGGTTTGAAAATTTTATGAAGTTGTGATTTTTTGAAATTTTATGTTCAAAACTTTGATATTATGATCATAGATTATTAATTGGTGAATTTATGATGATGTTATTAAGTTTAGATTGATTTTTAAGGGTTTCAAACTTATTTTATAAAGCTGTCCAAATTTTATAATCATGAATTTAAGTTGAATAGATATTATGAACATGTTTTAGCATAAGAAAAATTGTTCTAAAGCCTAGATTGATTTCATAAATATGTTAGTAGATTGTAGAAGTGTTTTGGCATGAAATCATGATGTTTTTATAAGTTTTTCATGACTTTAAAGTTGATAAATAAATCTGAATTTAATAAAAGGAAGTTAAATTGAGTTTTAAGTGTCCAAATTGTACTAGTATGATCGCACATCAATTCTATATTGATCTATATAGATTTTAGTATGTTTTATGGAGTTTAAAAGTGATTTTAAGCATGTTTCACATGCTGTCCAGATTTTATAAATTAATCAATTTGGCTTTTAAAGTATGTAATTAGCATAAATTGATCATATAAGTTAAGTAATGCATTATATGATTGATTTGTGTCATTTTCGAAAGTTTTCAAGGAGTTTTGATAAATTTAGATTGATGTCCACTTTTCTAAAGTGGCATAAAATTTTTATTAAGGTTTATAAAGCATAATTAAGTCCCGAAAGCTAAGTAGAATTGCAATAGAAAAGAAAAGTGAAGTATGGAATTGAATAGAGACCATATAAGGAAGTTTTGGACAAAGTTTCCAAATTTAGAAGTTAGTTATAGTTGTTGTAGAATTTAGTCAACAAGGTTTTAATTTAGTTTCGGTTTTTCCTTATGTACGAGACTTTGAACTAGTCCACTTCTAGAAGTTGTGGCGGAGCACAGTTGAGTAATTCTTGATTACATGAAATCTTGTATGCTTGTTTTAATCATGAATTTGTATGCATGGCAAGTTTGTTAGTAGCATGTTCTTAAAGTTTGATGACATTCCATGTTAAATAGAAAGTTTAATTTTTATAAGCATGAATTGGAATATTACGATCAGTTTAATTTGGCCAATAGTTTATTAATCAAGGAAGAAAGTTATTTTAAGTTGGTTAGTTACTTAAGCAACAAGAAAGATAGTCGTGAATTTTTATTCACATAATTAAAGGAAGTATGAGCAATTGTTTTATATATAATACCACTCACAGTTTAATGTGTGGTTAAGAAGAAAACAAGTTTTAGCCACTCACAGTTAATGTGTGGCGCAGGAGGTTTAGTTTATTTAAAGGACACAACTAAATTTAATTTTGAATCACCTTAAGTTGAAGATAATTAAATTGGCTTATGTGAATCGATGCATGTTTTTATGTGGTGTTGCATGAGAGTCATAATATTGTAAACCTGTTAAATCACGTAAAGTGTATGAGGACTTGCATCAAAACTCTTGGAATTTATACCTTGAGTATGAACAATGGGGGTAGTCGTATGGAACCGTGATCTATGACTCCTAATTGGAGTACAAGACATTGCACTCTTTTATATTTTTAATGTGCTGGATATCCGTCAATTTATGTGACATAGTAATACCTTTTGGGATTTGCTCCCCAACTGGTGCCAATAGGGCAATGATTTATAGGAGGAAACCTGTTCGATGCAGGATGAGTAATTAGTAGTATAATAATTAATTTAATTAAGTCCATGTACAGGAAAAAGGTTGTCAAAGGTAAGTTGAGTGCATGTTTTATTTCTTTTTGTTTTGCATAAGTCTTTAGTAGTTATGTACTCAGCTTTGTTGACTGTTTGTTTTATGTGCATGGCTTTGTCTTGGATTTGTCCCTACGATGACCCACTTGTGGTGAGTAGTTGTCTAGTAAAAGGAAAGCTGCAGGTACAAGTGGGCATTAGTCATTTCATGATGGGATGGAGTGAGAGCGCTTGCTGTGGTTGTAGTTTTGCTTTATTTTAATTGCTTATGAAGACTAACATTTGTTTTGGTTGTTTGGATTTCGAAAGACTTTTAAATGTTAGTTTTGGTATGGTTTTTTTAAGGGTCATTAATATGGTTCTGAAGTGTAATAAGTTTAAAGTTGATTTTAATTTAAAGCTGTCTGAATTTTAGTTTTAAATTATTTTGGTTTTAAGACTGCCGCTGTAGTACTTTGATAAATGCCTTAGCCGTTATCACGGTGGCGGTAATACTTTGGTTTTTCCATATTAGTAGTTTTAGTAAATATAATATTTATTAATTTAATATGTTTTCCGGAAAAATGAGAAGTAGGAAGTAAGGAAAATCCAAGGTGTTACAGCATCGCAAATATTTTTCTCGATGTGCATGACATCGAGACAATGTCTAACTTGCAAATCTCTCCAATATGGAAGCTGCCAAAATATATAATCTTTTTTCCACAACCCAAAGTAGTCTACATTTGGTTTACCAAAAATGGTTTTAACTCCCTTAACCTGTGAGTACACCTCGAAACCGGTTAATTAATGACGAGCAACACGATCTTCTAGCATCCCATTGAATGTCTTCTTCTTCTTCCGAAAAGGGTGATTAGGTGGAAGAAATCTTCAATGACACCAATCCACATACTTACCCACCCATGTAGAATCCTGATCATCCATGCAAATAGGGGATGCCTTCATTCCTTTTTTTTTGTAACCTGATCAGTTACCATAAGAAAGAAAGTTGTTGACAGTGCACAAAAGCATTGCACGCAAGTTGAATGTTTCTTTTGCATGTGAATCGTCGACCAATGCCCCTTCATCCTACAATTTTCTCAAGTCATCAAGTAGTGGGGTCAAATAGACGTCAATGTTGTTATCGGGTTGCTTTGGACCAGAAATAAGAAGTGAGAGCATAAGGTACTTCCGTTTCATGCACAAACAAGGGGGAAGGTTATAGATAGTCAAGATTACCAGCCATGAACTATGCTTCGAACTAAGAGTACCGAACGAGTTCATTCCATCGGTGCACAACCCCAGCCTCAAATTACGACTGTCATCACCAAATGTCTTAGATTTCTTGTTGATAGTCTTCCATTCAGGACCATCAGCTGAATGTTGTAACAAACCCTTAACCCTCCTACCCTCCACATGCCACCATAGATTCTTAGCATCGTTACTGATTGAAAACAACAGTTTAAATCTTGGTATTATTGGCAAATACCACAAGACCATGGATGGCGGTCCAGCATTACCCCGTGCTACTTGTCGCTCATAATGCGACAAATTGCACTTTGGATACTTATCCAACGACTCATATTCTTTTTGATATAACATGCAATCATTTGGACAAGCATGTATTCTTTCATAATCTAATCTAAATGGACACATGAGCTTCTTAGCGTAGTAAGTCGACTTAGGAAGCTCATTGCCATCTGGAAACATGCCACTCAACTTTTCTAACAACATTGTGAAACTTTAGTTAGTCCAGTTGCATTGTGACTTAACACTAAACAATTCCATCACAGCTGATAGAATGGTAAATTTAGTGCAACCGGGGTATAAAGGCTTAGAAGAGGCCTCGGCAATGGCTTCAAACCCTCGTCCATTGTCAAGACTCTGTACCATCTCTTCGACTCGCTGCACATCATCATTGTGTTCGTATTGATCACAAGTGAATACACCATCATTGGTTCCATGAGTGATAAGTGTAGTCATCTTCATGAAGATGACTAGTAACGTCATGTTCGTGATTACCATGGGAAGTATCACCGTCATTGAGTGTTGTCTCACCTTGATAACTCCACACGTAATAGTCAGGTCGAAAACCATGCAAAAGTAAGTGCACCCTAACATCAACAATACTTTCGAACTTATGATCATTCGCACACTTGAGACAAGGACAGTAATACCCCCCCGATATTGACAGTTTTCTCATATGCCACTGCACAATCACAAAACTCAAACACTCCATCTACAAACTTTGACTTATCAGTGCAATTGTACATCCACGAATGATCCTTTGACATCTAGTTTCATTAACTACACACAATAAAAGGGTTTTAGTACAATAACGGACTAAATTGAATGCATGAAGTCCAACGATCCTTATGACACTCACATGGTGAATGCACGTTTCCACTTAAAACTACAACTTAAAACGACAACATCTTCGTACACAATATACGCAAACAACATGTTATGGCAATACATCCTAGTGGTTTACTATGAATCAAAAGAAAACGAAGTATTCTCCACATAAGTGACAACAGAACAGTCCTAAACCAAAAAATATTCAACAATAAGTGTTGAACGGGTATGTAGTTCCATGATGATAATACAAAATGAAACATACAAAAATTGATCTAAGCAATATTCATGCATATACATTGTCACTATAAAGGACACTAAAAAATGAATGTAATATATACCAGCTCATCATATGTAAGGATATAAGGTGTAGTACAATTTCCAAAAAAAAAAAAAAAAGCTTACATAACTTATACTTTACTACTATATTCAGTCAAGTTTTACTACATGTTAAATGACCCCATTTTTAAGAAACTTCATATATACACTGTAAGTGAAAAATTCATGAACAATAATCCTATGTCAAGTGTAAATCGTCTGAAATTTATACTCAACTTCATACCTATTAAGTGTCAATGTCGTGTCCTATAGCTTGTTTTCTTAAAAATGCTTCCATGACAACCTGTACACCAATAAAGTAATGCATTAATATGCTATGATATTTTATTTTTTTTTAGTATGCTTTTCAATATGCTATGCTGTTTATAGCTCAATGCAACTAGCAAACTACCACCATACAATTCAATTGTATAAACCCATAATCATCAATAAATTACAAAAATACCTTAATATTGACCTCACAAAAGTCCATTCTGTCATTAAAAAGTAAAATGTACTAAAAATTCATAAGCAAAACTATTCATACACATTAAAAACAAAAATTTCTTTCATATTTTTCTGTACTTTCACTTATTTTCTCCACAACCCTCAATCTTTCTTAAACACCATATATTATTTATAATCTCCAATATCATGATTCCACTTTCTTCACCTTAAAAATCACGTTCCAATTTCATTCTTAATTGTACCTAAAAGCAGTTCTGTGTTACATATGTTATTTGGCTTTTGAAAAAATACAAAACATGGTATCAAGAAAGAAAGAAAGAAAGAAAGAAAGAAAGAAAGAAAGAAAGAAAGAAAGAAAGAAAGAAAGAAAGAAAGAAAGAAAGAAAGAAAGAAAGAAAGAAAGAAAGAAAGAAAGAAAGAAAGAAAGAAAGAAAGAAAGAAAGAAAGAAAGAAAGAAAGAAAGAAAGAAAGAAAGAAAGAAAGAAAGAAAGAAAGAAAGAAAGAAAGAAAGAAAGAAAGAAAGAAAGAAAGAAAGAAAGAAAGAAAGAAAGAAAGAAAGAAAGAAAGAAAGAAAGAAAGAAAGAAAGAAAGAAAGAAAGAAAGAAAGAAAGAAAGAAAGAAAGAAAGAAAGAAAGAAAGAAAGAAAGAAAGAAAGAAAGAAAGAAAGAAAGAAAGAAAGAAAGAAAGAAAGAAAGAAAGAAAGAAAGAAAGAAAGAAAGAAAGAAAGAAAGAAAGAAAGAAAGAAAGAAAGAAAGAAAGAAAAGAAAAGAAAATATACAAAAGACAAGAGATTATCCTTATCCTTGAGTGAATAGAACCAAGTGCTAAAGCAAACCTAAATATGATTAGAACAAAGTGCTAAGGAAAAGCAAAAAACAAAAGGACAAAAGATTAGAGAATAATCATGAACTACAAGGGCATTTAATTGCAACCTCTATACCCTTCTAAACAACAAAACTATTGTGATTATGATCAAGTGTTACACTTTCATACGTTACCTAATCTAATATCAAAACATTACCATGTACACATTATATATCTTCAGTAGAATTCTTTAACCTTATTTCTCACAAAACTGATGCTATCTACATGCACAGTTCAAGCAGAAAAGTCTCAAACTTTCCATCAAAAAATCAACAATTACAAAACCCCAAAACCCTAACCACCTATTAAATAACCCAAACATCCAAAAAAAATTATCATAATTAAACCTTAATTATCTCCAAAAGCACCTGCAAACAACATAATTGAAAAAAGAAGGCTTAGAATCGCATTAAAACCAATTTAACATAATTTCATGTCAATAGTGTAAAACCAATTTAACATAATTTCATGTCAATAGAGTAAAACCAATTTGACATAATTTCATGTCACACTAAGTTGTAAACGAGTAGTAGTTACCAAAACAGAACCCCCCCCCCCCTCTCCCTCGCCAGTATGATACTACAATCCTTGATAAGTGGGTGTCAATTAGATTACATAGTTCTCATAAAACACTATAAATGTCCCACGTATGGATATCAACAAATCAAAAGTTTAATTAGATTACATAGTTCTCATAAAACACTATAAGTGACCATTGAAACAAATGAAATAAAAAATCCACAAATATGGGGTGAAGAACAGGAGGCTCAGAACCGCGTTAAAACCAAATCAATTTAGCAAAATCATTTCAAAATGAGCAGAATTCATCAGCAATTTAGCAGAATTCAAAATCAACAGAATGCTTAAAATCATTAAGCAGCAAATTGACAACCACCAAAACAACAAAACATAAATTCATCAAACACTCAAAAACTCAATAACCACGAACACATTCACAGAATCACAACAAACCCAATAACCAGACACAAAAATAAAAAATCTAGACATCATCAAACTAAAAAAAGAAATGTAATAAAAAATACAAAGAATTTACCTTTACAAATCGAAACCCTAGGTCATATGTGGTGCTCTAGATTTGGTGATGGTGGTTATGGTGGTGGTGGAACTGAAGCTTCTTGGTGGTGCTGAAAAGGTGTGAGATTTGAAAAGGTGTGACATTTGTTGAAGCTTCTTATTATGCATGTGCAAGATTTATTAAGAGGAAGAGGAAGATAGTAATGAGACGAAAAAGGGAAAAAAGAAGGAGGATGATAAAGTGAAGAAAGAGGAAAACTCGACAAAATGAAAAAAAAGGGAAGTAAAAGTCCCAACGGAAAAAAAGGAAACAAAATAAAAAAAATGACATGCACTTATTTGCTGCGGTTAAGAAATACTCAAAAATAGCAGCAAAAAAAAGTATTTGCTGCGGTTGCACAATAACCGCAGCAAATAATGACTCAGCATCACCTTTATCAAATTATTTGCTGCAGTTTTTAGAAAACTCCAAACAACAGCAGCAAAATCGAATTTTTGTACTAGTGCCTGCACGTCTGGCCTCGTCTTGTTGGACTGGATCCAACAAACCTTCATTTGTTTCATAGGGATTGTCAAAGACAGTGTCCCTTAACTGGCTACTAAATGATCAGACTGATTTGTCTTTCCTGGTGTACGGAATCTCCTTCGAGATCGGACTAGCCTCTATAGGGTGATGAGGAGAAGAGCCCAGAGTGGACTCATAGCTGGCCAATGAAGTTGGCCTCTTCTATTTTTGTGGGGATTGATGGAAAGTGGAGACGAACTCTCCTTCCTTTTCAGCTTGGTAGGGAGAGGATTTAATTTCTCTTTACCTTTGTCCTTCTTTTCTTTTCCCAACACAGATGGCCGGGTATCTCTTGTTGACTGCAAGATGAAAGAATTAAGTAAGACAAGATACAACGAGAAAAATTCACCGTATGTACCAAATAGTCATTTACATTCATTCAACTCGATTATCTATGGGATATCTGAATGAGATTATAAAACTATACAAGCACAGAAGACAAAGTGT
Source organism: Suaeda aralocaspica (assembly GCA_016808085.1). NCBI lineage: Eukaryota > Viridiplantae > Streptophyta > Magnoliopsida > Caryophyllales > Amaranthaceae > Suaeda > Suaeda aralocaspica. The sequence continues at coordinate 1,481,658 of PYUH01000180.1, forward strand.
TAAAAGTTCATTCCAAATGGATAAGTCTTTTCAAAAGTTGATGGAATTTGATCAATAATGGGTAAAACGAATGTGCCAAATCTTTACTTTGTCACATTCAACCTGGATAAAGTAAATAATTTTCAATACATTCGGTGTCATAAGGTGACACCGTATGTGCCGAATCTTCATTAACGTTTATTCAATTTGGTCTCCTCCTAAAAGACCGAGTTCCACTCAAATAAAATAGTTTTTGACACATTCAGTGTCATAAAATGTGCCTAATTTTTAGTAATTTAAGTTTGACACATTCGGTGACGTAAGTTGACACCAAATGTGCCAAAACTGTAGTAGTGCACATTCAACTCGATCTCTTCCTAAGATACCGAATTCATCAAACTAAAACTAAGTTTGACACATTCGTTGTCATAAGGTGATGCTGAATGTGCCAAACCTTCATTTAGACACATTCAACTTGGTCTCTTCCTTAAAAGCTGAGTTAAATCCAACTACAACTAAGTTCGACACATTCAGTGTCATAAGATGACGCTGAATGTGCCAAACCTTCATCTAGACACATTCAACTCGGTCTCTTCCTAAAAGACCGAGTTGCCTATAACTAAACTAAGTTTGACACATCCGGTGTCCTAAGGTGACGCCGAATGTGCCAAGCCTTCCTTTAGACACGTTCAACTCAGTCAATTTTTAGGAGACCGAGTTGCTTTGACAGACAATAAACAATAAACACACTTGGTCTTGTAAAAGAGACTGGATTGGTTTAAGTAAAGCAAGATTTGACACATTTGGCGTCATATGGTGACACCGAATGTGTCCAATCCTCTTAAGTTCGTCCTCCATATGGGAGACCGAATCTAGTGACAGAAAGAGCACATTTGTCACATTCGGTGTCATCCCAAACCCTCGTTTAATTTAAGCATAATTCGGTCTCCTTAAGGGAGAATGAGTTTAATGTGCGTGTTGTAATATTTGGCACATCCGGTGTAATATAACGACACCGAATGTGTCAAATTGCCAATTAAGCATACTAATCCGATCTCCTTAAGGGAGACCGAGTCTAATACAAGTACCATTAAATTTGGCACGTTCGGCATCAATATGATTACAAATATATACAGAAACACTTAAATATACAAATGTTGCTTAGTTATACAAGTCTTACTGAATTGAATAACACCAAAGTTACATTTTCTAAGTTATAATATCTTACAAAACATGCCAAATCTAATTAAAAACTATAGACATTTGGATATCCGGTGAAGAACTCCTACCTCTGTTGTTTGTCTCTTTCGGAGCTTGTTTAGTGCTTTATCTACAGAAGAATAACACCGTGTTATATACTTAGAAAATTTTGATAAAATCAACACAAGGAAAATGGATGAAACCTACCAGCATCCCCACCATACACTAATCCACAAGCTTCTATAAACTTGAAGTCGATGAAGAGGTATTTGAAAGGGATCCATTTGGAGGGAATTTCGTAACTTATCCCTTTCCATTTGGTAGTGGTTTTCTTGAAGATCTCTAATGCGGCTAAGTCATTTTCAGTAAGTTTGAGAGGGTTGGTTACTTTGCTTTTGAGTTTGGGGCTCAAATTCCACTTATTTATCCTAGCCACAAACTCGGCGTCCTCATGTTTAATAAATACAAATCCCCCCGCCATGAAGTAGCCTTATTAGATTTCTCAATGGCTATTATATACTCTTCATCATTAGCCAATGTAAACCAGCCTTGTTTACATCTGGCAGCCTTAGTTAGTTTATGCATATGTATAAAGGCAGAAGAAGAAGGTCTTAATTAAATTATTTAATTTACAAGCAGCAGCATAAGTTACAATGTGACGTCTAAGAAGGTTTAAAAAGAAAGGAAAGAAGGGAAGGGAGACACCCATGTCAATCATGGACATATATATACCAAAGCATCCCTCCAGTACGCTAAGAAGAGCATCTCCCTTTTTATGGAGAATGAGTTGAAAACTCTTATGGTTTATAAAGGAGTTGTCGTACCGGACAATGTTGATGTCCTTAATAGCTCCCCATCTCACCAGATCAGACTCAGGTGTGGAATAAGTAGTTGGTTTACGGGAGGATGCAGTAGCCTCCATCTCTGACTCAGTTGCTGAGTGACCTGATTCGGCCTCATCAGCAGATCTTTCCATCTCTTCAATGGAGTCTGCTGAGTTCTTGTCCGTAAATATTCGGGAGGCCGTTTGTTTTGTTCTTGTCATATCCTCCTGCACAGGAAGGAATGGAAGAATAGGTGACCACAAAGAAGAAAGAATATTTGGGGCAGTAGAGTAGTATTAAGAGTCAGTTGATGAACCCTGGCCTATCTCTACTAGATTATTGCTAGGGATAATTAGAAATGGATTATTTATAGTATGGGGTGAAGACGAACTAGAAGACATGATATAAAAAAGAATAAACAATGAAAATGAAACAAAAGGAAGACCAGATCAGGTAATAATTACCTAAGTAAGAAGTTGCTAAGAAGAGTTACGGAATCTGAAAACACTATTCACGACCTGAAAAACTCGCTTGAAATCACCTTGAAACTCGCCTGAAATAGCCTTGAATCTCGCCTGAAATCGCCTCAAAGCTTTGGAAATTTTCTCTCAAGATCTCTCTCTACTTTTTCTCTCTAAAGTAAATTTTCTGAATTGTTAGTTGTGAGTTTTTTTTACCACTCACTTTTATTTAAATAAAAATGAGAGGGTAAAAAGGGGGGAAATTTAAAACTCTTCAATTCCCCCCAAATACCGGTAAGGCCTAAAAAGGAAATGGGCTTTAAAAAAAAGCCCAATCTGATTTAATCAGATGGGTGGTGAATTATGGATCCATCAGCCCATTTGAGGGGAAAATGATGAGGCATGCCAAGTGGGCTGCCACGTGTCACTCACCAAATGGACCACGTGTACACTTATCTTGTTTCAATGCCAACATGGCACTACCATGTGGCAATAAGGGACTCACTATGAGTGGGGCCCACATGACTACATGTCATTATCTCATTGGACCATGTGTTCACTCATAAAAGGAATAAGGAGGTGACACTTGTCACCCTCTCATATGTTGCTCCACATATGACCCAAGACTCACAAAGAAAAAGGGCCCAAAGGCCTTGAAAGCACATGAGGTAATAAAGGAAGGAAAGACCAATCATATCGCAACAAATGTTTCCATATGATTGGCAAGCCCCCAAGGTGAAAAGCTTATAAATAGGGCAAGAACTCACCATTTGGGGGCATTCGATTTACATTCTATTCTTACATGATATTTTCTTAGAACTTCTCTCTCTAGCTTCTCTCAAGATTAATTAGTTGTTAGTTATAGTTATTTAACCTATCCATCTAACATGTAGTCCTCTAGTTCTCTCTCCGGGTAATCAGTTGAAGGGACCCATCCAGGAGTTAATAACTATTGGATATTAATAAAGTACTCATTGAGACGAATCAAATAAGACCCATATAACTATATTATGGTTTATATATTAAAATGGTAGATTAAAATAATCTTCCATCTTATGAATAGTGTAAAGATTCCAAATGTATCACACATTTAGGAACGGAAGGAGTAATAATGACGACCACTATAGTACACGGAGTATAATATAGACATATTAACATAAATCACATGATGCATATTTTGAGAGGTTTTTAACAACCAAACCAATCAAAACAAGAAAATGGCTCAACTTCTTCGAAAATCAAACTACGAAGATGGTGACGATTTTGTGTTGAATTTGTGATGATTGTAGATGATTGATGGTGGTAGTGTAGTATAATATGAATGGATTTAATCAGTAACAAAGAATATGAATTTCAAACGCAGTTGAAAGACTTTGAAACTTGAGTCTCTGTTAAGATTCACGCATAACATGCAACTTTAATAAAGTTTCATTCACATGAATGTTTTCTCAAAAACACAACACACCTAAAACAATGAGAACTATGAGTATATATAGGACTACAAATGGAATAATCCTCCTATTCTAAGCCAACAAAAACTCATCTAAAACTAGGATAAAATTTAAAAATTAAATCCTAAATTTCATGCTAGATTATATTCTAAAACATACTTGGATTCCAACTAAAACTGATCTAACTAAATTTGATTTCTAGTTTGAAAGTAGATTTAGTAATATTTCCAACTCATATTCACACGCATTTTAGTTCAAATCCAACTACCAATGAAAAATCATCAGAGACGGAAAAACTATACTGCTCCTAAAATGAAATCCGGTCTTTAGAAGCTCCAAGAAACGTCCAATATTGAATCTTTCAATCAAAAAATCTTCAAGAATGTGATTCTCTAATATTATAGACACAGTATGTTCGAACACCTAATCCTCTTAATTATGCGGGTCTTTTGGATTGACGAACTCAATCTCATGATCAAAAGGTGGCACAATAATGAAATTTAAAGAAAGCAATTAAAAATTCCAACTTTGATGCTTCTAATTCACATCACACTCCCCCTATTATAAAAAAAAACATGCCCCAAGTTTTAGTAGCCATGCAACCATCCATATTGCGACGAATGAGTGAACCATGTTTGATGTCAAATCTACAGTCACTTAGTAAGAACATCATTAGGAACAAGAACAAGATATAATCAAGTGAAAAGTTTTTTGAGTTCAAAGGAAATCTTGTAACTCGTGGATGATTCATCAATTGGGCATGAAAATCTTGAAGAAATCCATTAATGAAATACTTTTGAATGCTAATCATGGAATTATCATGTAGAAGAATAGGCTTGCAAACTTGTAAACCAACAAGCATGGGAAAGTTCGAATTTTGTTGAGTTGTAGCGATCCCTTTTTCAAAAAAACTTTGAACAACTTGATCTTCAATCATAAGTAATGTATCTACATCAACAATAACATCATCATTACCCTTATATTCGACATTGGTTGCGTCCTCCAAAGATTCAACTTTTGCTTCATCATTTGTGTTCAATGTTAATTGATTGTCAACGTTGCATTGTGGTTGTTGATCTTAATTATGTGTATCCATCCTCTTAGCCAAAGAATCCTGCATGTTCTTCATTATAATAAGTTGTTTTTGAAGAAGACATTGCATCTTAAACTTTAGTATGTACATATCGAAAAGATCTTAATCATGAGATTTGTGAGTCGAACAACAAGCAATCTTCCACTACTGTCTAGAATGTAGAGGAAAAGTCAAACAACAAAAACCCTACCAAAATAACTTGTATTTGGCTGAATATTTTATGGATATACCTCTATATGTCCATAACATTCTTCCAAAATCTCACACTCATACACCTTACCGTTTTCTGCAATTTAAGTTTTCCTATGAACACTCAAAACTGTCGCGATTTGTACCAGTTTGTGGAAAACAGACACGATCAGGAACCAAACAATCGTCAAAAGTTCTGAATTTGGTGTAAAGAAGGTAGAAAGAAAAAACCCAATTTGAAGAAATAGAATCAATGAAAAACCTTTTGTAACAAAGGAGAAATTGTCAATTGAATCTGCCCTTTGAAATTGCTTTTTCTAACCCGATTTTGCAATTGTTGTATAATGCCTCGTTTTTTTATCTTTCAGCACCAAAAATTTCACGAAACTTCACTGCGTGTAAGGGTTTTGAGATCCCAGCATCCACACCAATTTTATGTGTATTTTGAACGATTTTCAATAATCAAACCAATCAAAACAAGAAAGGGCTCAACTTGTTCGAAAACTACGAAGATGGTGACGATTTTGTGATGAATATGTGATGAATTTGTGATGATTGTAGATGATTGATGGTGGTAGTGTAGTACAATATGAATGGATTTAATCAGTAACAAAGGATTTGACTTTCAAACGCAGTTGAATGACTTTGAAAGTTGTGTCTCGGTCAAAATTCACGCATAACATGCAACTTTAACAAAGTTTCGTTTACAATAACTTTTTCTCAAAAACACAACACACCTAAAGCAATGAGAACTATGAGTATTTATAGGACTACCAATGGAAAAATCCTCCAATTCTAAGCCAATAAAAACTCACCTAAAACTAGGATAAAATTTAGAAAATAAATCCTATATTTTGTGCTAAACAATATTCTAAAACATACTTGGATTCCAACTAAAACAAATCTAACTAAAAACTGATTTCAAGTTTGACAGTCGCAGAAAATAGGATAAAACACTATCTTAAGAATTTTTTTGGATTTTTGAAATATTTTTCCTTCAAAAACATTCAATAAGATTTCCAACGCATATTCACACGCATTCTAGTTCAAATCCAACTGTTAATAAAAAATCGTAAAAGTCAGACAAACTAGGGGTGTTAAGTCAGATCCATCCAATCCGATGTGAAAAGTCGGATCGGCTAAAATGCGATCGGTATCCGATCCAAAAAATGTCGGATCGGATAACCTAATATCCGATTATCCAAAAGTATGTGTATAAAGTAAAAAATTAATTTGAAAATACTACAAAACTACTAAATTCAATGAAATAATCTGGTTCGTTCCAAGTGATCCGATCTGTGATCCAACTGATCCGATTCGAGAAACCTAATTTTTCAAGTGTTACCCGACAATGAAAAAAGTGTGATCCGTATCCGATTCGATAGGTGTCGGATATCTGTTCCGAAACCAAAAAGTTATAAAAAATATCCGAATTCCTCGAATCGGGTCGCTCGGGTCGGATTATTTTGAACTTCTGTAAGACAAATTGCACTACTCCGAAAATGAAATTCGGTCTTTATAAGCACCAAGAAACGTCCAATGTTAAATCTGTTAATTAAAAAACTTTCAAAAACGTGATACTCTATTATTATAGACCAAGTATGATGAACACGAACAACTAATCTTGTTAATTAATCATGCGGGTCTTTTAGATGGATGAACAAAAAAGCAATAAAAAATTCAATTTTGATGCTTCTAATTCACATCACATTAATGTATTTAAAATTTAGTACGCCAAGCGATAAACAGTCACAATGATCTCAAAAGTCAGATTTATAAGTTAATGATAACCAACTTTAATCATATTATACATCATAAACACCTTTTAAGAAGCATAATGACGGCATTCAACATAGCCGTTACCAACATTTACGCTCCTCCCCCGTCTATTGTCCTTTTTGTATTACTATAAAATTCTACTTCATTTTTCTCCCCTTTGATTTCAGTTCAACTTTAATTTAGTTAATTTAAACCCCAGAAAACGATCAAATTTCTTCTTTAATACCTTCTACTGCTACTACTAGTATAGATTAGTACACCTACAAACTAAAAGATTTGAAATGCCTACTTCTATATTTTGTTTCTTCTTTCTTGTGCTTCTGTCCTTTCATTCAGGTAAATTGTAACATTAATTAATTTATGATCTATATAGTATCTCATTGTTTTCAAAAATTATAACTTCTCCAAGATGGGTTCATTTCCAATTTTTATGTGGTTAGTTATACTTTATTGGCGTTGCTTAGTTTTGGATGGTGATTTCCGCAATCCTCCCCTTAACTCCCTGCCAATGAATACTAACATTGATTACTATTTATGTGAGGGGGAGGGGAGTGAGAAATAATTTAAAAAGCGCAGAAATGCTTACCCCTAGTTTTCTAGATCAAAAACTAATGGGAATTTCGTATAATTTATCAATCCGTGGTTAACCACTATTTACTGTATGAAATCTTCTAGTGATAGATAGTCTACAAAGGTCTGTTGGAAGTGTAGCAATGATCTAGATACTACAAAATATAACAATGGTTTTACACTTGTACTAGTAATCAGTGATCACGTTTTTCGTTTTATATATTATTGAAGTCAATAGTTTTTTTTTAAGTCAAAATTTCGACTTTCTGTATATTATGTACGATCTGTGTCTGATCAAGAGAAAATTATTCAATTTGCATACAATTACACATGATGGAGTATTTTTTTTTTTTTTTTTTTTACCCATGATTATCATTTAGTACATTATGTATCATTTGTCCAAGTTTTCATAGTTTTATTTAAGAATTAAGATGATGATTGGTATTATTGGTAAATACAGGTCCTATTTTTGCAATGGCTAATGGTCAGGTAAATAAATTTGTTTCCTTATTTTAATTACTCCGTATTTCTTAACCGTAATTGATTTTTTTTTTTTTGGATGCAAGCTGTACCATAATTGATAGTTAGTTTTTTAATGTTACCATAATTAATAGTTAGTTATTTTAATCTTTAATATCAATGAATGAAACAGAGAACATGGTGCGTGGCGAAGCCATCTTCAGATCAAGCCACATTGTTAGCCAACATAAACTATGCGTGTTCTCAAGTAGATTGCAGAGTTTTACGAAATGGGTGTCCATGTTTTTCGCCTGATAATCTTATTAATCATGCTTCAATTGCTATGAATCTTTATTATAGAGCTAAAGGTTGCCAACAACAAAGCTGTGATTTCAGAGGTTCTGCTCTCATTGTTATTACAGATCCTAGTAAGTTCTTACCCTTTCTTTTTCACAATTTAAAAAATAAAATTCTCCTAATTATTTTATATACCTAACTATTGGTGTTATAAAATTACAAAATTCGTAAATCATAAATTTATGGGAGTGTCCCAAATAATTTGGTTCGTTAGAGTTAATTTTTTCTCAATAGAATTTCTTACAATTTTTACTTATTTTGGTCGTCCAAATAAACATAATAAAAGAGTATGTACCTGAAGTTAAATACAACTAGTTGTAGTAAGAAAATTGTCCCAAAACATACTCAAATTGAATTGTGATTATTACTTGCCTTACAACTCCTAAACTAGAATAAAGAAAGATTAAGCGTCAACTTTATGATTAAAGCCTATTGAAATTGCAACAATTCAATTATGTTAAGGCCGATTTATTTATTTATTTATTTATTTATTTTTTGTTGCTGAAATAAGGAATTACGAAATTAATTGTTTAAGTTATTACAACTATCCCTAAATAAAGCACTACATGATGTAGGGACATCAGTTAATAAATAAATAAAACCAACTTCAATAATGTCCTTCCTCGCCTCCTTTGCTAATTGATCTGCTATGTGGTTCCTCTGCCTTGGGTTATGCTGAACTCGGAGCTGACAGTAGACATGGAAAAGCTCCCTATATTAAAGCCGTTTGTTTGGGGTATTGATCAAGGAAAAGGAAAACAACATCCCTTATTTTTTTTGATATTGTTTGTTAGATAATTTTTACCATTTTCTTTCCCTCTCTCATTTCCCCCAAACTCTACACACCCATTCCTCGTCCCCCCATATCTTTTGCATTTCCTTTCCCTAGTCTCCACCATACCACCATTTCTCAACCACACCACTCAGTGTCAATCCTCACATTCTGGGGGCCCTAAGCAAATTAATATACTAGGACCCTTACACATGAAAAAAGTAATAAAATAAATTGTGATATGTGTAACTTATGCACGTTAGAATTTTTTTTATATAGAATATAGATATATAAGAGTAGTACACTATAATACATAGAGTTATATATAATACATTTTATTACAACCTATATTTATTTACTAAAAAAACTCACAAAAAGCTATTGTGTGAATGTGTAATTGTGAATTTGTGGACGTTTGAAACATGATTATCATACACTAGGTATATTTTTAATGACAATAATGCAATACATATTACATATGCTTGTTTGATTGCACTCAATTTCCACTTGAATTCACAAATCCCATAATTTATTGGTACGGGAGTTTTTTTTGTTGCCCTCAATTTTTTAAAATGTATGAGTCGTAAAATACTTGAAAATTCCAAATTGCTACTGTTGTTTTGACTTGTTTTTTTTTTCATATTTAAGAGGAGATAAATCATTTAATATCTGAAGTTATATTCATCACAAACATAATTTTAGAAAATATAATATATATACCATGATTTTAGATATATCTCAACCATGTTTAACATATCAAAGAGATTGAGAGAACATTAAAAAAAAATTAAGTATTTAAAAATAATTAAAGACATTAAAACAAATATACAAAATACCCAAATTACTCAAAATTAAACAACAAAGGATTGAAATCTAGTTACCTTATTAAATTCCTAAAGGCAAAAGTAAGATTTTTTTTTTTTTTTTTTGTGTGTGTGTAATAATGAAAGAATCACAATAAAAACTAGGAAGGTGAATTTATTTATTGTGCAGTTTCCAATGAAAATTTAAATTTTGATTTTCTACGAATAGTTACTATTTCTCTAACCACCTCAAGTTATAATTGATTTTATCTTCTCAAGTCTCCATTAAAGGCTTAAAGTTTCCAAACATTTTGAATGGGCCCTTGCGAGGCGTGGGTCTTAGGTGGTTGTACTACCGGCGTATGCTTAAGGCTTACCTTGACACCACACTAACCCCACCGTAGCAAATAGACATCCACTGTCAGCCTCCCCTTCCCACACCGGCCTTCCCCACCGACAGCCAGCCTCCGCCACCTCTTCCGTCACCCAAAAAACCCCAATATTAACCTTGGAAACCCAAAATCCACCCAATTACCCCTACCCACACCTTTCCATACTCCCCCCCCCCCCCCCCCCCCCCCCACCTGGATAAAGTAAATAATTTTCAATACATTCGGTGTCATAAAGGTACACCGTATGTGCCGATCTTCATTACGTTTATTCCATTTGGTCTCACCTCCTAAAAGACCGAGTTCCCTCAATAAAATGTTTTTGAACCATTCTTAGTACAAAATGTGCCAATTTTATAATTTAAGTTTGACACATTCGTTGACGTAGTTTGACACCCAAATGTGCCAAAACTGTAGTTGCACATTCACCTATCTCTTCCTAAGATAACCGAATTCATCAAAATAAACTAGTTTGAACACTCGTTGTCATAAGGTGAGGCTGAATGTGCAAACCTTCATTTAGACACATTCAACTTGTCTCTTCTAAAAGCTGAGTTAAAAATCCAACTACAACTAAGTCGTCGACACATTCAGTGTCATAAGATGACGCTGAATGTGCCAAACCTTCATCTAGACACATTCAACTCGGTCTCTTCCTAAAAGACCGGTTGCCTATAACTAAACTAAGTTTGACACACACCGGTTGTCCTAGAGTGACGCCGAGATTGCCAAGCCTTCCTTTAGACACGTTCAAACGCAGTCAATTTTTTAGGAGACCGATTTGCTTGACAGACAAATAACACAATAAACAACCTTGGTCTTGTAAAAGAACTCGGATTGGTTTAATTAAAGCAAGATTTGACCATTTGGCGTCATATGGTGACACCGAATTTGTCCAATCCTCTTAAAGTTCGTCCTCTCATATGGGAGACCGAATCTAGTGACAGAAGAACACATTTGTCACATTCGGTGTCATCCCAAACCCTGTTTAATGTAAGCATAATTCGGTCTCCTTAGGGAGAATGGTTTAATGTGCGTGTTGTAATATTTGGCACATCCGGTGTAAATAACGACAAACACCGAATGTGTCAATTGCCAATTAAGCATACAATATCGATCTCCTTAAGGGAGACGAGTCTAATACAAGTACCATTAAATTTGGCACGTTCGGCATCAATATGATTACAAATATACAGAAACACTAATATACAAATGTTGCTTAGTTATACAAGTCTTACTGAATTGAATAACACCAAAGTTACATTTTCTAAGTTATAATATCTTACAAAACATGCCAATCTAATTAAAAACTATAGACATTTGGATATCCGGTGAAGAACTCCTACCCTCTGTTTGTTGTCTCTTTCGGACTTGTTAGTGCTTTATTTACAGAAGATAACACCGTGTTTATACTTAGAAAAATTTTGATAAATCAACACAAGGAAAATGGATGAAACCTACCAGCATCCCCACCATACACTAATCCACAAGCTTCTATAACTTGAAGTCATGATGAGTTATTTGAAAGGGATCCATTTGGAGGGAATTTCGTAACTTATCCCTTTCCATTTGGTAGTGTTTTCTGAAGATCTCTAATGCGGCTAAGTCATTTTCAGTAAGTTTTGAGAGGTTTGGTTACCTTTGCTTTTGAGTTTGGGGCTCAACATTCCACTTATTTATCCTAGCCCAAACTCGGCGTCCTCATGTTTAATAATACAACATCCCCCCGCCATGAAGTAGCCTTATTAGATTTCTCAATGGCTATTATATACTCTCATCATTAGCCAATGTAAACCAGCCTTGTTTACAAAATCTGGCAAGCCTTAGTTAGTTTATGCATATGTATAAAGGCAGAAGAGAAGGTCTTAATTAAATTATTTAATTTACAACAGCACATAAGTTACAATGTGACGTCTAAGAAGGTTTAAAAAGAAAGGAAAGGAGAAGGGAGACACCCATTCAATCATGGACATATATATACCAAAAGCATCCCTCCAGTACGCTAGAAAGAGCATCTCCCTTTTTATGGAGAAGAGTTGAAAACTCTTTAGGTTTATAAAGGAGTTGTCGTACCGGACAATGTTGATGTCTTAATAGCTCCCATCTCACCAGATCAACTCGGTGTGAATAGTAGTTGGTTTACGGGAGGATGCAGTAGCCTCCATCCTCTGACTCAGTTGCTAGTGACCTTATTCGGCCCTCACAGCAGATCTTTCCATCTCTTCAATGAGTCTCTGAGTTCTTGTCCGTAAAATTCGGAGGCCTTTTGTTTTGTTCTGTCATATCCTCCTGCACAGGAAGGAATGAAGAATAGGTGACCACAAAGAAGAAAGAATATTTGGGGCAGTGAGTAGTATTAGTCACGTTGATGAACCCTGGCCTATCTCTACTAGATTTTGCTAGGATAATTAGAAATGGATTATTTATATAGTATGGGGTGAAGAACAACTAGAAGACATGATAAAAAGAATAAACAATGAAAATGAAACAAAAAAGAAGACCAATCAGGTAATATTACCTAGTAAGATTTGCTAAGAAGATTTACGGAATCTGAAAACACTATTCACGACCTGAAAAACTCGCTTGAAATCACCTTGAACTCGCCTGAAATAGCCTTGAATCTCGCCTGAAATCGCCTCAAAGCTTTGGAATTTTCTCTCAAGATCTCTCTCTACTTTTTTCTCACTAAGTAAATTTTCTAATTGTGATTGTGTAGTTTTTTTTAACCACTCCTTTTATTTAAATAAAAATGAGAGGGTAAAAAGGGGGGAAATTTAAAACTCTTCATTCCCCCCAAATACCGGTAAGGCCTAAAAAGGAAATGCCTTTAAAAAAAAAGCCCAATCTGATTTAATCAGATGGGTGGTGAATTATGGATCCATCAGCCCATTTGAGGGGAAATGATGAGGCATGCCAAGTGGGCTGCCACGTGTCACTCACCAAATGGACACTGTACACTTATCTTGTTTCAATGCCAACAGGCACTACCATGTGGCAATAAGGGCTCACTTGAGGGGGGCCCACATGACTACATGTCATTATCTCATTGGACCATGTGTTCACTCATAAAGGAATAAGGAGGGACACTTGTCACCCTCTCATGTTGCTCCACATATGACCCAAGACTCACAAAAAAAAGGTGCCCAAAGGCCTTGAGCACATGAGGTAATAAAGGAAGGAAAGACCAATCATATCGCAACAAATGTTTTCCATATGATTGGCAAGCCCCCCAAGGTGAAAAGCTTATAAATGGGCCAGAACTCACCATTTGGGGGCATTCGATTTACATTCTATTCTTACATATATTTCTTAGAACTCTCTCTCTAGCTTCTCTCAGATTAATTAGTTTTTGTTATAGTTATTTAACCTATCCATCTAACATGTAGTCCTCTAGTTCTCTCTCCGGTAGTCAGTTGAAGGACCCATCCAGGAGTTAATAACTATATGGATATTAATAAAGTACTCATTGAGACGATCATAATAAGACCCATATATACTATTTATGGTTATATTAAAAATGGTAGATTAAAATAATCTTCCATCTTATAATAGTGTAAAGATTCCAAATGTATCACACATTTAGAGACGGAAGGAGTAATAATGACGACCACTATTACACGAGTATAATAGAACTATTAACATAAATCACATGATGCATATTTTGAGAGGTTTTACCAACCAAACCAATCAAAACAAGAAAATGGCTCACTATCTTCGAAAATCAAAAACTACGAAGATGGTGACGATTTTTGTGTTGATTTGTGATGATGATTAGATGATTGATGGTGGTGTTAGTAGTAAATATGAATGGATTTAATCAGTAACAAGCAGATATGAATTTCAAAACGCAGTTGAAAGACTTTGAAACTTGAGTCTCTGTTAAATTACGCATAACATGCAACTTTAATAAAGTTTCATTCACATGAATGTTTTCTCAAAAACACAACACACCTAAAACATGAGAACTATGAGTATATATAGGACTACAAATGGAATAATCCTCCTATTCTAAGCCCAACAAAAACTCATCAAAACTAGGATAAATTTAAAATTAAATCCTAAAAATTTCATGCTAGATATTATATTCTAAAACATACTTGGATTCCAATAAAACTGATCTAACTAATTTGATTTCTAGTTTGAAAGTGATTTAGTAATATTTCCCAACTCATATAGTCACACGCATTTAAGTTCAAATCCAACTACCAATGAAAAATCTCAGAGACGGAAAAACTATACTGCTCCTAAAATGAAATCCGTTCTTTAGAAGCTCCAAAAACGTCCAATTGAATCTTTCAATCAAAAATCTTCAAGAATGTGATTCTCTAATTTATAGACAACAGTATGTTCGAACACCTAATCCTCTTAATTATGGCGGGTCTTTTGGATTGACGACCTCAATCTCATGATCAAAAGGTGGGCACAATAATTAAATTTAAAGAAAGCAATTAAAAATCCCAACTTTGATGCTTCTAATTCACATCACACTCCCCTATTATAAAAAAAAACATGCCCCAAGTTTTAGTAGCCATGCAACCATCCATATTGCGACGAATGAGTGAACCATGTCTGTGTCAATCTACATCACTTAGTAAGAACATCATTTAGGAACAAGAACAAAATAATCAGTGAAAAGTTTTTTGAGTTCAAAGGAAATCTTGTAACTCGTGGATGATTCATCAATTGGGCATGAAAATCTTGAAGAAATCCATTAATGAAATACTTTTGAATGCTAATCATGGAATTATCATGTAAAGAATGGCTTGCAAACTTGTAAACAACAAGCATGGGAAGTTCGATTTTGTTGAGTTGTAGCGATCCCTTTTTCAAAAAAACTTTGAACAACTTGATCTTCAATCATAAGTAATGTATCTACAATCAACAATAACATCATCATTACCCTTATATTCGACATTGGTTCGTCCTCCAAAGATTCAACTTTTTGTTGCTTCATCATTTGTGTTCAATGTTAATTGATTGTCAACGTTGCATTGTGGTTGTTTGATCTTAATTATGTGTATCCATCCTCTTAGCCAAAGAATCCTGCATGTTCTTCATTATAATAAGTTGTTTTTGAGAAGACATTGCATCTTAAACTTTAGTATGTGACTATCGAAAAGATCTTAATCATGAGATTGTGGTCGAACAACAAGCAATCTTCCACTACTGTCTAGAATGTAGAGGAAAAGTTCAAACAACAAAAACCCACCAAATCCTTGTATTGGCTGAATATTTTATGGATATACCTCTATATGTCACATAACATTCTTCCAAAATCTCACACTCATACACCTTACCGTTTTCTGCAATTTAAGTTTTCCTATGAACACTCAAAAACTGTCGCGATTTGTACCAGTTTTGGAAAACAGACCCGATCAGGAACCAAACATCGTCAAAGTTCGTGAATTTGGTGTAAGAAGGTAGAAAGAAAAAACCCAATTTGAAGAAATAGAATCAATGAAAAACCTTTTGTAACAAGGAGAAATTGTCAATTGAATCTGCCTTGAAATGCTTTTTCTAACCCGATTTTGCAATTGTTGTATAATGCCCTCGTTTTTTTATCTTTCAGCACCAAAAATTTCACGAAACTTCATCCTGCGTGTAGGGTTTTGAGATCCCACATCCACACCAATTTTATGTGTATTTTGAACGATTTTCATAATCAACCAATCAAAACAAGAAAGGGCTCAACTTGTTCGAAAACTACGAAGAGGTGACGATTTTGTGATGAATTGTGTGAATTGTGATGATTGTAGATGATTGATGGTGGTAGTGTAGTACATATGAATGGATTTAATCAGTAACAAAGGATTTGACTTTCAAACGCAGTTGAATGACTTTGAAATTGTTGTCGTCTCGTTCAAATTCACGCATAACATGCAACTTTAACAAAGTTTCGGTTACAATAACTTTTCTCAAAAACACAACACACCTAAAGCAATGAGAACTATGAGTTTTATAGGACTACCAATGGAAAAATCCTCCATTCTAAGCAATAAAAAAAACTCACCTAAAACTAGGATAAATTTAGAAATAAATCCTATATTTTGTGCTAAACAATATTCTAAAACATACTTGGATTCCAACTAAAACAATCTAACTAAAAAACTGATTTCAAGTTTGACAGTCGCAAAAATAGGATAAAACACTATCTTAAGATTTTTTTGGATTTTTGAAATATTTTTTTCCTTCAAAACATTCAATAAGATTTCCAACGCATATTCACACGCATTCTAGTTCAAATCCAACTGTTAATAAAAAATCGTAAAAGTCAGACAACTAGGGTGTTAAGTCAGATCATCCAATCCGATGTGAAAAGTCGGATCGGCTAAAATGCGATCGGTATCCGATCCAAAAAATGTCGGATCGGATACCCTAATATCCGATTATCCAAAAGTATGTGTATAAAGTAAAAAATTAATTTGAAATACTACAAAACTACTAAATTCAATGAAATATCTGGTTCGTTCCATGATCCGATCTGTGATCCAACTGATCCGATTCGAGAAACCTAATTTTTCAGTGTTACCCAGACAATGAAAAAGTGTGATCCGTATCCGATTCGATAGGTGTCGGATATCTGTTCCGAAACCAAAAGTTAAAAAAATATCCGAATTCCTCGAATCGGTCGCTCGGGTCGATTATTTTGAACTCTTTCTGTAAGACAAATTGCACTACTACTCCGAAATGAAATTCGGTCTTTATAGCACCAAGAATCCCAATGTTAAATCTGTTAATTAAAAAACTTCAAAACTTGATCTCTTATTATTATAGACCAATATGATGAACACAACAACTAATCTGTTAATTAATCATGCGGGTCTTTTAGATGGATGAACAAAAAAGCAATAAAAATTCAATTTTGATGCTTCTAATTCACATCACATTAATGTTTTAATTTAGTACGCCAAGCGATAAACAGTCACAATGATCTCAAAAGTCAGATTTATAAGTTAATGATAACCAACTTTAATATATTAATACCATAAACACCTTTTAAGAAGCATAATGACGGCATTCAATAAAGCCGTTACCAACATTTACGCTCCTCCCCCGTCTATTGTCCTTTTGTATTACTATAAAATTCTACTTCATTTTTCTCCCCTTTGATTTCAGTTCAACTTTAATTTAGTTAATTTAAACCCCCAGAAACGATCAAATTTTCTCTTTAATACCTTCTACTGCTACTACTAGTATAGATTAGTACACCTACAAACTAAAAGATTTGAAATGCCTACTTCTATATTTTGTTTCTTTCTTCTTCTGGTGCTTCTGTCCTTTCATTCAGGTAATGGTAACATTAATTAATTTAGATCTATCTAGTATCTACATTGTTTTCAAAAATTATAACTTCTCCAAGATGGGTTCATTTCCAATTTTATGTGGTTAGTTATACTTTATTGGCGTTGCTTAGTTTGGATGGTGATTTCCGCAATCCCTCCCCTTAACTCCCGCCAATGAAACTAACATTGATTACTATTTATGTAGGGGGGAGGGAGTGAGAAATAATTTAAAAAGCGCAAAATGCTTACCACCTAGTTTTCTAGATCAAAACAATGGGAATTTCGTATAATTTATCAATCCGTGGTTAACACCTATTACTGTATGAAATCTTCTAGTGATAGATAGTCTACAAAGGTCTGTTGGAAGTGTAGCAATGATCTAGATATACAAAATATAACAATGGTTTTACACTTGTACTAGTAATCAGTGATCACGTTTTTCGTTTTATATTTATTGAAGTCAATAGTTTTTTTTTAAGTCAAAATTTCGACTTTCTGTATATTATGTACGATCTGTGTCTGATCAAGAGAAAATTATTCAATTTGCATACAATTACACATGATGGTATATTTTTTTTTTTTTTTTTTACCCATGATTATCATTTAGTACATTATGTATCATTTGTCCCAAGTTTTCAAGTTTTATTTAAGAATTATATGAATTGGTATTATTGGTAAATACAGGTCCTATTTTTGAATGGCTAATGGCAGTAAATAAATTTGTTCCTTATTTTATTCTCCGTATTTCTTAACCGTAATTGTTTTTTTTTTTGGATGCGCTGTACCATAATTGATAGTTAGTTTTTTAATGTTACCATAATTAATAGTTAGTTTTTTTAATCTTTAATATCAATGAATGAAACAGAGAACATGGTGCGTGCGAAGCCATCTTCAGATCAAGCCACATTGTTAGCCAACATACTATGCGTGTTCTCAAGTAGATTGCAGAGTTTTACGAAATGGGTGTCCATGTTTTTCGCCTGATATCTTATTAATCATGCTTCAATTGCTATGAATCTTTATTATAGAGCTAAGGTTCCCCAACAACAAAGCTGTGATTTCGAGGTTCTGCTCTCATTGTTATTACAGATCCTAGTAGTTCTTACCTTTCTTTTCACAATTTAAAAAATAAAATTCCCTAATTAGTTTATATACCTAACTATTGGTGTTATAAAATTACAAATTCGTAATCATAAATTTATGGAGTGTCCCAAATAATTTGGTTCGTTAGAGTTATTTTTTCTCAATAGAATTTCTTACAATTTTACTTATTTTGGTCGTCCAAATAAACATAATAAAGAGTATGTACCTGAAGTTAAATACAACTAGTTGTAGTAAGAAAATTGTCCCAAAACATACTCAAATTGAATTGTGATTATTACTTGCCTTACACCCTAAACTAGAAAAAGAAATGTAAGCGTCAACTTTATGATAAAGCCTATTGAATTGCAACAATTCAATTATGTTAAGGCCGATTTATTATTATTTATTTATTTATTTTTTTGTTGCGTGAAATAAGGAATTACGAAATTAATTGTTAAGTTTTACAACTATCCCTAAATAAGCACTACACTGATGTAGGGACATCAGTTAATAAATAAATAAACCAACTTCAATAATGTCCTTCCTCGCCTCCTTTGCTAATTGATCTGCTATGTGGTTCTCTGCCTTGGGTTATGCTGAACTCGGAGCTGACAGTAGACATGGAAAAGCTCCCTATATTAAAGCCGTTTGTTTGGGTATTGATCAAGGAAAGGAAAACAACATCCCTTATTTTTTTGATATTGTTGTAGATAATTTTTACCATTTTCTTCCCTCTCTCCTCATCTCTCCCCAAACTCTACACACCCATTCCTCTTCCCCCACTATCTTTTCTTTGCATCCTTTCCCTAGTCTCCACCATACCACCATTTCTCAACCACACCACTCGTGTCAATCCTCACATTCTGGGGGCCCTAAGCAAATTAATATACTAGACCCTTACACATGAAAAAGTAAAAAAATAAATTGTGATATGTGTACTTATGCACGTAGAATTTTTTTTATATAGAATATGATATATAAGAGTAGTACACTATAATACATAGAGTTATAATAATACATTTTATTACAACCTATATTTATTTACTAAAAAACCTCACAAAAGCTATTGTGTGAATGTGTATTGTGAATTTGTGGACGTTTGAAACATGATTATCATACACTAGGTATATTTTAATGACAATAATGCAATACATATTCATATGCTTGTTTGATTGCACTCAATTTCCACTTGAATTCACAAATCCCATAATTTATTGGTACGGGGAGTTTTTTTTGTTGCCCTCAATTTTTTAAATGTATGAGTCGTAAAATACTTGAAAATTCCAAATTGCTACTGTTGTTTTGACTTGTTTTTTTTTCATATTTAAGAGGAATAATCATTTAATATCTGAAGTTATATTCATCACAAACATATTTTAGAAATAATATATATACCTGATATTTAGATATATCTCAACCATGTTTTACCATATCAAAGAGATTGAGAAACATTAAAAAAAAATTAGTATTTAAATAATTAAAGCATTAAAACAAATATACAAATAACCCAAATTACTCAAAATTACACAACCAAGGATGAAATCTAGTTACCTTATTAATTCCTAAGGCAAAAGTAAGATTTTTTTTTTTTTTTTTTGTGTGTGTGTAAATGAAAGAATCACAATAAAAACTGGAAGGTGAATTTATTTATTGTGCAGTTTCCAATGAAAATTTAAATTTTGATTTTCTACGAATAGTTACTATTTCCTCTAACCACCTCAAGTTATAATGATTTATCTTCTCAAGTCTCCATTAAAGGCTTAAAGTTTCCAAACATTTTGAATGGGCCCTTGCGAGGCGTGGGTCTTAGGTGGTTGTACTACCGCGTATGCTTAAGGCTTACCTTGACACCACACTAACCCCACCGTACAAATAGACATCCACTGTCAGCCTCCCCTTCCCACACCGGCCTTCCCACCGACAGCCAGCCTCTCCGCCACCCCTCTTCCGTCACCCAAAAACCCCAATATTAACCTCGGAAACCCAAAATCACCCAATTACCTACCCCTACCCACCCCTTCCATACTCCCCCCCCCCTCCCCTTCCACGCCGGCCTTCCCCACCGACAGCCAGCCTCCGCCCACCTCTCCGTCACCCAAAAAACCCCAATATTACCTTGGAAACCCAAAATCCCCCCAATTACCCCTACCCACACCTTCCATACCCCCCCCCCCCCCCTCCCCTTCCCACGCCGGCCTTCCCCACCGACAGCCAGCCTCCGCCACCTCTTCCCTCCCGTCCCTCCCCAAAAAACCCCAATATTAACCTTGGAAACCCAAAATCCACCCAATTACCCCTACCCACACCTTTCCATACTCCCCCCCTCCCCCCCCCCCCCCCCA
>PYUH01000180.1:1502716-1550684 GCA_016808085.1 Suaeda aralocaspica
CCCCCAAAAAAAAAAAAAACACACACACACAAACACACAAAATTCCCCACAAACTCTAGAAATTAATTGGCGAGGATGGTTTTAAAATGGCCCCTCAATGTATTGATCATGTACTACATAAGTTATTGAAGAATTTGATGACATAGACTCACCTTGGATATTTAATTTCACACTATATTTGGACAGCAATTTGAAAGGAAAAGAGAAGAGAGAATTAGGAGGGGAGGGGGATTGAAGATCTAGAAAGGGGGTTCCATTTTCCTTTCAACACTCTCTAATTTTGAAAGAATAGTGTTCATTAAAGGATAACGGAAAATGGATCTCTTCCTCTCCCTCTTTTTCTCAATCAATTATCCAAATAAAAGAGCTTGTCTCCCTTCCGTTTACTCTAATTCCTTGCCTCCAAACAATGTGTAAGATATTTGACTTTGTTTTTCTAATAATAATAAATGGAGGTAGAACTTTAATAATATATATATATACCGTCAGATTTGTCTTGATGTGCACTTTATTAATATATAAAAAATGTGGCTCGGTAAGTGTGAAAAGTGAAATGTTGCAACTAAAAAAATGGAGTGAGTACATATATATATACATATAAAGTATAAATTATATGAATCTAATGAGGTTTTGAAATTTAAATTTAGAATTTAGACTGTATAAATATCATGTTATATTGTTATTGTCCCTCTAATTATTAACATTCGTCTACAACATTTTGCAGGTTATCACAATTGTATTTATGAGTGAGACACATTGTTTTTCTTCCTTTTCGTGTTTGGCCACAAGGAATCAAAGACGTTTTTTTTTTTTAAATTTATTTATATTTTTATTTTTTTTTGTTATGATGGGTAAAGGAGACAATGGTTAAATTGATAATTTTGTAACTAGCTAGTAGCCATCTGATTTATTAAAAACAATTCCTACTTGAAAATTTCTCAAATTACTATTTGAAAGTGTTATTTGATTTTGTTACTTTATTACATCCACTTTGGGACTAGCATAGAAGAAAAATAAATATATGATTATTTCAATAGTACGTGAAAAATGTAATTCAAAGATTTATTATTCAGTTCCTTAAATGATACAATGTCCTCATTACAACTTACATGCTCATGTTCACCTAGAAGCAAGTACAGTCTTTCCCCCAATCTTTGAAGATGGATAGAGGATAAAGAAACTCAATCGTGAATGAAAGGCTAACAACATAGAAAGCCATTACACACTTAAGTCAATTTCCATTATCCAATATTGTTGTTGCCATATAGAAGATTATAAGGCCACATTTGATTTTAATAATTCCTATTCTAATTTCGCCATTAGTTCTTACATTGTGAGCAATGAATTCTTCCTGGAATGTCATTAGAGGCACACACAAAAAACATCTTACTAATTATGCACCATCAAAAGAAGTTGATATAAAATTTCTAGCAATACATTAATAATTTACGTAGATATATGGACGAAAAAACTTTATCCCATGCGACTTTATTGCTGAATTCTCTTCATCTGTCTCTTGTAATCAAGTTTCACTTAAGTATCTTAATTATCTCTTCTCGCCTAAGGTCACACTGTTTTGATTTATGAATATCACTATGCATGATCCGATCACTTGAATTGTCTTGTGATGGTCTTCTTCCATGACATGATATTGACTATTATGATATGGATTATTGTAGGCTTGGGGTTTGAGGCCCATAAAATAGACATCAGTGAATGTGTGTTGCATGTTGTGACTTGTGAGTATGCTTAGATAGGGTGAGTGGAGAAACTCAAGTAAAGGAAGTTAACATCTTGCTTTCTTTTATGGAGTTCATAACACCCTACTATTAAGCTTCTTCCCTCACAAAAGACAAACCCCTCCTCCCCCTCTCCTTTTCTCCCCTGATAATTACTTTTTATATATGATTTTTTACCTGATCCTTATAATTTTTTGCTCTAACTTGGCTCTTTTGAGCCATTTCTACTGACATTTGCCTGGTTCAGTCCTTCTGTATTACTTTCTTATTATTCACACGAATTGTTATTTAGTAGCTTTTTTTGCAAGATTTCGAGGTTTAGTATGCATGGTTGTTGGTTTCATGAGTATTATTGGGATCTTAGAGGAAGCTAGGTCTTGGTTAGGAGGTCTTTGGTTCAAGAAAAGTCGGGTTTTGGAAGTCTATAAGTGAAGAAAAAGAGTGATGCAAAGGGCATTCAGTGGCCATGGGTACTAATTAGTGGCCCCAAATTGAGTGCACTGGCCTCAGCTTGTCTGAGGCCATTGATCTTTTGGGCTTTTTGTGAGTTTTTCAACTTGTTTTGTAATTTGAGTATATAAGGCATATTTTCCTAGTGCTATGTATGCTTACATAACGATTATTAGGTTTTAGTTTATGTCTCCTCTAAAAAATATTTTAGTGTAATTCAATTCATTCAATCACTCGATTAATTCAGGTTTCATTCAATTCTATACTTTACTTTATTTAATTTAGCTTATTATTAGAATAGTTTTAGTTTAATTTTTATTGATTTAGTCTCTAATTCTTTCCCTAATTTTATACGTTAGTGTGCACCCGGGGCTTTCGTGACTGTGACTGTGCCTACGTGCCCTTTTTACGGTTTTAGTTTAAGTCTCCTCTCAAAAATATTTGAGTGTAATTCAATTCATTCAATCACTCGATTCATTCAGGTTTCATTCAATTCCTTACTTTACTTTGTTTAATTTAGCTTATTATTAGAATAATTTTAGTTTAATTGTTATTGATTTAGTTTCTAATTCTCGCCCTAATTTTATATGTTAGTGTGAACCCGGGGCTTTCATGACAGTGCCTACGTGCCCTTTTTGAGAGAAAGAATGAGAAGAGTGAAGGTTGTGAAGTTGAAGTATTGATGTTGAAGAGTGAGGAATGAAGGCCGGACGGAGTACGTATATATAGGGGTCGGGATGGTGTCGCTGAGCGCCTAAGCTCTCTTTTTGATCGCTCTAGCACTCCTTGAGTGCTTAGGCGCTCGACATCCGATTTCTAGAAGTTTTTTGATTCTTTAACATTTTCTCGAAATTTATGATATTCATTACCATAATCCGACATTCTCTTCCTGATTTCACTTTATTCACTTCCATAAACTAAAAGTTACCTTATTTCGTACGGATTCTGCCAGATTCTTCTAGAAAATCCGACTTACGTGGTCGTGTTTGCGCGTTTTATTAATATTCTTAATTTCCGATGAAATTTATAATATAAAATAAAATAACATAACATAAAATAATATGAAATTAAAATAAAATAATAAAATATTAAATTAATAAAAATAATTTTAAGTGCAACCCGACCATCGGAACTCATCATCGATTATGTCCGACGATCATATACTTATTTTATTCGTTATTTCAAGCATTCAATTTTCGGAAGTTGGACTTATTGCGACGTGGTACATGTTAATCATATGCCTTTAGGTGGGACCTTTAGGTGGGACCAAATGAAGGTGTCTATAGTTAGTCAATTCTTTTAATTTAATCATGTTGATAATTTTAGTTTTGATTGTCAATTCGATTTTTTCAAGTTTCAATATGTGCGAGTAGTTTCCTTTGTAGGGCTTAGGGGATCTCTAAACCATCCCTATAAAATTGTTTGGTAGCTGATTAATTTTATTTATGTCATTTATGAATTCCTATTATCAATTTCTATTGCTTCCAATTGAACTTTGGTAAGGTTTAAATGTTAGTTTGATAATTGTCGAAATTAATGCCAAGAGGTAAGATTACCATAATTAGATCACAAGGATAATAGGCAAAACAGGTCTAAGTGAGTGAGAGCCATTAGAGGAGTTTTGATGGAGTCTAAATTCAAGAGTATTTAATGTGCCTTAATTCAAAGCGTTATTAATTGGATAATAGGTCATTAATCAACTTATTGTCGGTTCATAGTGAACCAATGCCCTAGGCTTATTATTATTGGTTTAATTCGTGTTTAATTCTTGCTTTTAGTATTAATTAGTCAAGTAGTTAATCACCAATTCAAAGGTCATTTATAAGAAAATAGCTTTTTAGAATTAGTAGAAATTTGGTGTCTCCCTATGGATTCGATCCTTGCTTCCCTAGCTATATTAGTTGGAGTTGTAGGTTAGTTTTGATAGGTACGCGACTAGCCTTGTCAAATTTTGGAGCCGTTGCCAGGGAGGCAATTGTTTTATTTCTGCTAATCGGTTATTTTGTTTATTTTTTGTCTCAAAGAACTAATCGTTCTTTGAGACAGTTACTTACAATTGTCTGTAGTTTCAGTGCTTGTGCAGGATCCTGATTTGTATGCCTGAAAACGTTAATGACGAATCGGAAAGACCATTTTATAAGCACGATCGTAGAACGAAGCGGAAGCAATGAGATTCGAAAATCACCGAGCATACGATAGCTAATATGTCTCAATTCTTGTTTGAGTTAGATATTATTCTATTGGATTTTGAAGAGGGAGAGAGGTCGAGGTCTATTAATAATAACAATGAAATTGAACGTACTGCTCTACCGTCGCTGCCGCTGTCACTGCCAGCACGATCATTGAGGGATTATTCCTAACACAATTCAGTGACACTATGAGGTGGTTATCGGCTTATTGATACATATGCTCTTAATTTAGAATTGAATCCAACTTTGGTCAATATGGTGGAGAGGAAACAGTTTGTAGGAATATTGATGGGGGATCCAAATTTGCATTTGACTAATTTCCTTCAATACTGCAATACTATCAAGCAAGCCGGTGTTACTGAAGATTACATTAGAAGGATGATGTTCCCATTCTCATTGAAGGAAAAAGCTAGCACTTGGCTAAATAGTCTTAACATGGACACTATTACTAGTTGGGATGAGTTAGCTCTTGCATTCCAAAGGAAGTATTACCCTCCAGAAAAATTTACAACCCTTCGAAGCAAAATCACGAATATCATAAAAGAGTCAAATGAAATATTGTATAAGGCATGGGAATGCTTCAAGGATTTATTGATCTAAGTTTGTGCCTACATCATGGTCTTAAGAAGTGTTACTAGTACAATCATTCTATAATGGGCTAGGGGATGAGAACCGGACGTTGCTAGATTCCGCTCCTAGTGGTTATTTTATGAATGAAGAGGTTAATGGTGCCTATGATTTGATCGAAGAAATTGCCATTCACAATTCTCAATTTCACAATCCTAGAGGGCGTTTGAAGAGGGGTGGAAAGCATGTATTTGACGATAAGTATGAGAGTTTGGCTTCACAGGTTAACGTGATATGTCAAAAGCTTGACAAGATTAGTACTACACCTTCTCCATTGATGTCTGTAGCTGCAATGGCTGCACTTTCGGGATAAACTAAACCCTTCTGTGATTCATGTGGTTCATTTGGTCATAATGCTCAGTCATGTCAAACTTTTATGGAGCAAGTATGCACATTTCATGCTTACAAGAACAATCCATTCTCCATTACATACAATCTAGGTTAGAAGGATCATCCATAATTCTCCTACAAGAACAACAATGTCTAAAGCCCGTAGCCATTCGTACCTTACCACCAGTCACATTAGCAAATGCAGTGGTTTGCACCACCATAACCATCTGGGTACACTAAACCACCATAGCCAGGACCACCACCACCACAACCGGGCAATGAGATTTCGGAGTTGAAGAGCATGGAGGCAATGCAAGCTCACAACAAGCAATTGGAGACTCAGTTAGCATAGATTGCCCAGTCGACAACTCAGTAGCAACAGGGTCATCTTCCACCATAAACTACTCCGCCAGCTTCTCTAAGAGATCATTGCAATTCCATACCCACTAGGAGGGCCACTCACTACGAGGGTCTAAAGATGCCAACCGATGATGCTAATTCTGATCTTGTAGTTCAAATTGGGAAGACTAGTATGTGGTGATTGAAGAGATCGAAGTAGAGCCGACTCCCGAAAAGGAGGATGAAGCCACTACAAAGAAGGCCATTGGAGCTGACAAGCATTCAGACACGTTGATACCTCCTAAGGTGCCACTACCCTTCCCTCTTGGGGCACATACAAGTAAGAATGATAACCATTTCGGTAAATTTCTTGATATTGTCAAAAATTTGCAAGTTATTGTGCCTTTTACTGGTCTAATCACGTAGGTACCCACTTACACTAAGTTTTTGAAGGATATATTGAGTAGAAAACATGAATTGAGTTCGCTGGAGACTTTAGCTTTCACTAAAGAATGTATTTAAGTCCCCACCAAAGCTCAAGGATCTCAGAAAATTTTCTATTCCTTGCACCATTGGCCCATTGTTTAATGATAAAGCATGCATTATGTGATTTAAGAGCTAGTGTTAGCTTAATGCCATTGTCTATTTGTAGGAAGTTGAATATGGGTTCTTTAAAGTTTACTATCATCACCTTGCAGATGGCCAAAAGAACTGTGAAATGGCCAAAAGCTAGTTTAGAGGGTGTATCGATAAGAGTGGGGAAATTCTTCATTTCCGTAGACTTTGTTGTGCTAGACATGGATGAGGATTCCCATATCCCCATTATTCTAGTTAAACCATTTTTGAACACTAGGTCCTGTGATTGATGTGAAAAATAGTAGTCTAACTCTTACTGTAGGTGATGAGAAGATTACTTTTAACCTTGATAGTGCTTTAAAGAGTCCCATGTTATAATAGTCTTATTGTCGGATTTATGTCATTAATGAAATTGTTTGTGATAATTTTCCTCGATCCCTAAAATAGGATCTTCTAGAGGTCATATTGTGTTTAGATTCTGGTGTAGGTGAAGGTGATATTGACACTAATAAGTTGATACAGAATCTCATTTGTGTAAAATGAGTCCGGGGGAGAAACAAGATTTTTTGGAGTTGCCACAGAGAATTTGCTTCGTGAATGAGGTATCACAACTCAAGATGAAAGCCCTCCCCTCTAATTTGAAATATGCATTTCTTGATGAAAAAAGATATATCCTGTCATTGCTAGTGCTTCTCTTACTAATACCCAACTTGAGAAATTAATGTCTGTGCTTAAATGTCATAAAAAGGCTATTGGATACATTATCGATGATTTGACTAGTATTAATCCTGATTTTTGCATGCATCTTATTCACTTAGAGGAAGGTCATAAACCATGCATACAGGGTCAGTGTCGTTTGAATCCTAATATGCAGGAGGTGGTTAAGAAAAAGGTCATTAAATTGTTTGATGCTGGCATAATTTATTCCGTTCCTAATTCTAAATTCTAATTGGGTTAGTATAGTTCAAGTAGTGCCTAAAAAGGGTAGGACCATTGTTGCACATAATGATAAGAATTAGTTGATTCCCACTAGAGTTGTTACAGGTTGGTGCCTTTGCATTGATTATGATAAGTTGAGTACCCTCACTAATAAGAAAGATCACCTCATCCTTCCTTTTATTGATCAAAAGGCTAGAAAGGTTAGTTAGGCATAAGTATTTATGTTATTTGGATGTATTCTCAGGATTTTTTCAAATTCCCAATTATGAAGATGATATAGAGAAAACTACATTTACATGTCCTTGTAGTACTTTTGCGTATTGTAGAATGCCTTTTTGTGTGTGTAATGCACATGCTACGTTTCAATGTTGCATGATCAACATTTTTTCCGATTTCATTGAGTCTATCATGGAGGTCTTTATGGATGTTTTTAGTGTTTATGGCACTTTATTTGATGAATGTTTAGATAATTTGAATAAAATGCTTGTTAGATGTGAGGAAGTGAATCTTATTTGGAGTTGGGAAAAGTGTCACTTTAAGGTTACTAAAGGAGTAGTACTTATACATTTGACTTTTGAACATGGCATTGAGGTGGACAAGGCAAAGATACAGGTAATCAAGCAACTTTCCCCTCCTGTGAACATCAAAGGGGTAATAAGCTTTTTCGGTTATGCAGGTTTCTATTGCAAGTACATCAAGGATTTTTCTAAAATTGTGAAACCACTAAACCAATTGCTTTTAAGAGTACCTGCCTTTGATTTTACTGACCAATATCTTTCAACAGGATAAAACAGGCATTGAACTCTACACCCATCATAGTCTCTTGGTGTGACCTACCGTTAGATATAATGTGCAGTGCTAGTGATTATGCAGTTGGAGTTGTTCTACACCAAAGGAAGAAGAAGGTTTTGCATGCACTTTATTGTGCTAGCAAGACTTTGGAACCAGCTCAAGTTAATTGCGCCACTACTGAGAAAGAGTTTCTTGCGATTATTTATGCACTTAACAAGTTTCGATCCTACCTTCTAGGCTCGAAATTTATTATTCACACTAGCTATGCTGCACTTAAGTACCTCCTAGAAAAGAATGAAGAAAAAAAAGGGTTATGAGGTGGATCATGTTGTTGCAAAAGTTTGATATTGAAATTCGTGACAAGAAGGGAGCATAGAATGTGGTAGCTGATCACTTGTCTAGGGTTCGCTTTGATGATGGAGAGATCGCTCCTATTGATGATGCATTCCCAGATGACCATTTGCGTGTTGTTACTGTCAACTCTCCATGGTTCGCCGATTATGCTAACTACATTGTTGGAGGTGTATTTCCTCCTAACCTCTCTTCACAACAAAAGAAGCGATTCTTACATGATGTACGAAGATATTTCTGGGATGACCTAAATTTGTTTTGTGAGTGTGCTGATGGTTTGTATTGAAGATGTGTTCCTGATTGGGAATATTATGGGGTTTTGAACCATTGTCACACATCACCATAGGGAGGCCATGCTGGGACTTCCAAGGTACTGCAATCCGGTTTCTATTGGCCTACTCTTTCAAGGGTTGCTAGAAATTCTGTGTTGTCTTATGATGCGAGTCGAAGGACCGAGAATATTGCGAAGCACCATGAGATGCTTTAATATGGGATACTAGAAGTTGAGATTTTTGATATATGGGGTATTGATTACATGGGACCGTTCCCCTCATCTAATGGGATTAGGTTCATATTGGTGGCTATGGATTATGTGTCTAAATGGGTTGAAGCTATACCAACACCCAATGCTGATTACAATACCGTGATGAGATTGTTCAAGCAAGTCATTTTTCCACGATTTGGAGTTCCTAGAGATATTATTAGTGATGTAGGTTCCCATTTCCATGAGAAGAGACTTACTAAGCTTTTTGAGAAGTATCGAGTTTATCATCGAACCGGGTTAGCTTCTCACCCACAAACAAGCGGCCAAGTCGAAGTTTGGAATCGTGAGATTAAGTCAATCCTAGAAAAGACTGTTGCAAAAACTAGGAAGGATTGGAGTAGCAAGCTTCATGGTTCTTTATGGGCATTTAGAACGACATTCAAGACACTTATTTGTACATCTCCCTATCGATTGGTGTATGAAAAGGCGTGTCATCTTCTTATTGAGCTAGAATACAAGGCTTATTGGGTTGTGAAGGAGTTGAACATGGATGCTAGGTTGGCGGGTGAGAAGAGATTACTTCAGTTGAACAAATTAGATAAGTTTTGGTTAGGAGCTTATGATAGTGCCGAAGTTTACAAAGATTAAACTAAGAGATGACATGAAAAGAAAATTGCAAAGGAGTTCGAAGTTGGTGATAAGGTGCTTTTGTTCAACTCTTGATTGATGTTTTCTCTAAGAAATCGAAGATCTAGATGGACTGGACCGTTCATAGTCACTATGGTGAGCGAGTATGTGTTCATTAAGGTTTAAAATGACAAAGGAGAGAGATTCAAAGTCAACGGCCATAACCTTAAGCACTACTATGAAAGTTACATAGTTCAGTTGGTTGAGGAAGTTATATTCCACAAGCTAAACCCTTGTGAGCTACTAGGTAATTATGGTCAAGCTAATAACCTTAAACAATCGTTTTGCGAGAGGCAACCCATAGATTGTATAGTTATTTTTCGTATATTACTCGTATTTTTGTAGTTTTTTAAGTGGACTTTAATTTTTCTTTGGTGAGAGAGCGAGAGGGTACTAATGAGTTGTTGAAGTGCTTCTAAGTATTGTGTAGGTTTAGAGATATGTGCATGAGAAAATTGGAGCAAAAGGAGGCCAAGCATCAATGACCCCGGTTGGACCAATGCCACTGAAGTTGATCCGGGGTGGTTGCTTTGTACCCGGGCCACCGCTACGAGCTTTTGAATAGCAAAAGAAGAAATAGTCAACCGTGGTCACTAATAGGAATCCAAGGCATTAAATTTCACCATGGGGCACAAACAGAATACAAGGCTTAGATTTTCTTCAAGAAACTATGAAGCATGCAAGGAAAGTTAATGACCGCGGTCTACTCGGGGTCACTGCAATATTGCCCGGAGCTGCTTACTCGACCGAGGGCCGGTGGCACGAATAATTTCAAGCTTAAAATCTAGTATCTAGCCAACTGCCCCGGTCAGACCGGGGCGAATGGAAGCACCCGAGGCCAAAGAATTTACACCAGGGCTGCAAACGATATATGGAACTTAAATTTTTTTGTAAAAACTAGAATATAAGAAGAAAGTCAACGACCCCGATCAGACTAGCGCCATTACCCTTGATCCAGGGCGAGTGCATTGCTCATCTATTTCCACCCCACACCCTACTCTCTCTCTTCAAATCTTGTCAGATCTTCTTCCCCAATCTCCTTTTACCCCAAAAATCCTCCATAACTCCATAACCTCACTCAAACTTCTTTCTCGCATAACTTCCTCAATCCTTCATAAAAATCAACCGAATTTCATATTCTTCATCACATTCTCACTCTCTTTCACCCTCTACAATAAAAATCATCAAAACTCCCCATATCTCTCATTCTCACTAAACTCTAACTTTCTCAAAAATCAACCAAAACACCTCAAAATACTTCCAAATGCCTGCAAAAAGATCAAGGGTTCTAAGCAGAGAAGAATCAAGCCAAGGTGGTCAACAAATTCTATCCAACCCGGAGTACCCCACTATAAGTTTTAAGAATATTGAGCAAAAAGAGTATTTACTAGGCTAAAACAACGTGCGGTTATTCCTACTAGATTTCTTGATCACACTCTTTTGCACTCACTTGATATATAAGATAATGTGAGTGTTTCCTTAAACAATATATGTATGGGTTTATTTCTCAATTTGGACTTGGCCTTCCTACATTATGGACGTCTAGAAAAAACCCACTAGTTATATTTGTTCTTTAGGCCATGGGAAGG
The DNA here is from genome assembly GCA_016808085.1 of Suaeda aralocaspica. Lineage (NCBI taxonomy): Eukaryota > Viridiplantae > Streptophyta > Magnoliopsida > Caryophyllales > Amaranthaceae > Suaeda > Suaeda aralocaspica. Next base: position 1,513,809 of record PYUH01000180.1, read on the forward strand.
GTCATCGCATAGGGTGTGTACGCTTGGCTTGGAACGAAATTTCAGTAAAGGCCAACAACCACACTCCATAGAGTCATACGGAACTGAATAGCCGCGTTCCACTAGCTAAGGTAGGGTGCATCGGTTTTCCAAGGTTAGGTCATGCACTAGAGTCATGGCATCAGGGACAAGGTTAGGAGTACGAAACTCCCTCACGTAATGTATTCCTCTACCTGTAACTCCCTGGAATTTCCTAACTTCCTACTCTAGATTTTCCGGAAAACATATTATAAATATTAAAGAGATATAATTATTAAAACCCCTAAATATCGAGGAAAAAGCAAAGTATTACCGCCACCGTGATAACGGCTAAGGCATTTATCAAAGTGCTACAACGGAAGTGTTAAAGCCAAAACCAATTTAAAACTTAAACTTCAAAACAATCTCAAAACTAAAATCAAACCAACATCCAAAATAAAAATCAACTAAAAGCTTTATTACACATCGGGACCGTCTTAATTGCCCTTAAAACCAAAACTAAAACTTTGAAAATAAAACAACTTCAATAATAGTATTTAGATCACTCCATAAGAAATAAAAAAAAGAACTACAAAGACTACACTGCAAGCACTCTCTCTCCAGCCCAACATGAAATGACTTATGCCCACTTGTACCTGTAGCTTTTCTTATTCTAGATAAATACTCACCAACAAGTGGGTCATCGTAGGGCCAAGTTCAAGACAAAGCCATACACACAAAACAAACAGTCAGCAAAGCTGAGAACATTACTACTAAAGACTATGCAACAAGAACAACATAAATTAAAATAAGACATACATACTTCTTATTACCTTGGCAATTCTTCACCTATGCATAGAATCAACATGAACAAATTAATTATTATGTTTAAACTTTGGATTTCGCATCGAACGGGTTTCCTTTCCTTTAAAATCACCCTATTGGGCACCGACTTGGGAGCAAATCCAAGAAGGTATTTCCTATGTCACATAAAGTGACGGAATTCCAGCGCATTAAAAATATAAAAGAGTACAACGTCTTGTACTCCAATTAGAAGTCATTGATCACTGTTCCATACGACTCCCCCCTTTGTTCGTACTCAAGATATATACATTCCAAGAGTTTTGGTGCAAATCCTTTTTCACTTTACGTGATTAACCGGTTTAAAAAGGTTACGACTCACATACAACATCACATAAAAACATGCATATAGTCAAGCAAGCCATATTAATTATCTTTGATTTAAAGTGATTCTAAAAATAATCTTAGGTGTGTCCTTTAATTAAAATAAACTTCCTTTACCACACATTAACTGTGAGTGGCTAACTATTTTCTTTCTCCTTGACCACACATTAAACTGTGAGTGGCAACATGTATAAAAATAATTGCTCATTAACTTTTATTAATTGTGTGAATAAAAATTCACGAACTACTTTTCTTGTTGATTAAGCAACTAATAAACTTAAATAACTTCCTTTCTTCCTCAATAAGCTATTGGCCAATTCTAAACTTGATCATAACATTCCAAATAAATCTTGTAGAATTTATATTGCTTAAAACATGGAATGTCAAAATAATATAAAATCATGCTTCTAATAAAGCTTGTCATGCATGTCAATTTCATAATCCAAACAAGCACAACAACACATCATGTTTGTCTAATTCTCATGTTTGTCTTTAGTCCTTACATACCTTGTAAAGTAGTGGTGATCCGCCACAACTCCTAAAAGTCGACTATTTCAAAGTTTCCTACATAGAGAAAACCGAAACTAAATTAAAACCTTGTTGACTAAGTTGTACAACAACTCTAAACTATCTTTCTATATTGGAAACTTGTCCAAAACATTCCCTATACGGTCTCTATCCAATTCTATACTTTAATTTTTCTATTGCAAAATACTTGATTTTTCGGTAATTGTCCAAAAATGGTAGCACTGTAAACCTTCTTAAAATCACTCTAAAACCTTTCTAAATATCATATTTTGATCATAAAACACTATAGTCATGTCTTAAGATCAATATACAATACTTAGATGCACGCATTAAAAATAATTACAACTTACTATATTACAGGTTACTATTTTTATTAGGCATAAATAAGGGTTAATAAAAATTTACAGCTTTGTTTATTCATCTAAAACTTATAAAAAACTCATAAAAACATCATAAATTCATCATAAAACTCTTTTACAATCTACTAACATCATTATGAAACAAATCTATGCTTCAGAATAATTTTTCATAAGCCAAAACATTTTCATAATATTTATTCTTGATTTTTATGATTACAAAATTTGGACAACAATGTAATTTATGTTTAAAGTATTTAAAAATCAATCTAAATCATTATAAATACACCCAACAACAATTCATGATCGTAATAGTGAAGTTTAGATCATTAAAACCCATAAAAATCAAGAATTTCATAATTTTATAAACCCTAATCTAAAATTTCATGAACAACAAATAAATTCATGCTTTAAAATAAATCATAACTTCATAAAAACATGATTGAAACTTATAAAACATGATTAATCATAAATATAAACATGAATTCGCAAGATTGAATCAAAAAAGAAAGAAGAAGAATTTATATACTCCCTCCGTTTCCTATTATTATTGACGGTTACTATTCACCCTTTCATTTTGATATATGATATAATAATAGTGGTGGGGTCAAATTGGGGTAATAATTGATAAGAGAGAAACAAGTTGCAACTAATAGAAGCTTGATTAGTAGGTGGTGTGTGGGGCCCATTCTAATAAAAAAAATGTTAAAATTCTAATAAAGTTGTAATGTAAAGAAAAATATGGAACATAGAGAAACAATATATGTAAAGAAAAATAGGGAACGGAGGGAGTATATATATATATATATATATATATATATATATATAGAGCGAGAGTTTCGAAAATACCAAAAGGGGAGAAAAGGGGCCGGCGAGGGTAGCGGCGCATGTCGGTAGGGCACGACGGCTTCAGCGAGGCATGGCGGGCTCCGGCGAGAAAAGCAACCAAGGTTTTTTTTTGTCTTCTTCTTCTTCGGAAATTTCCGAACCAATTTTTTTTTTGTTCGAAACTTTTTTTTCTCTCTCTTCCTCTCTCGAAATTTTTGGAATCCTAAATCACCAAGTTGCAAAATAAATCTGAAAATTGGGGTTTTAAGGGGTATTTATAGTCCTCAAAGTAGGATTTGGTGTAATCCCACAAATATCCTTACTGCTTGAAATTACTTTTATGCCCTTGTTTTATAATTAGGAAAATCTAAAAATTCTATTTTTAAATACTTTTCAAAATATTTAATAAAACATAAAATATTATTTATGAACAGAAAATAATTATTTTAATTAGAATTTATTTAAATTTCCTTCGTTTAATATTCTTATTGAATATAATTTCTCAACAAAAATATTAAAAGCATACGTATAAAATACGAAAATAATTCCTTAAAATACATGAAAATATGGGGTATTACAGTCTACCCCCCTTAAAAGAAGTTTCATACCGAAACTTTATGTAAATCATTGTATGGAATTTGAATAGAGACTACATTTACTTCAAGCTTTTTTATTATAATACTATGTTGTTGTAGACTTTAGACATTTACTTAACTTTTGCTTGACAACTTTTTAGTAGACAAGCATAAAACTTTACTTAAAGTCGTACAAACTCATAAAAACTTGCAAAATTGAGGGTAAAACGCGCGAAATTAGATCGCACTCTACCCCCTTAATTAGAATCGAGTTACGTCCCCGTAACTCTACTTAATAACCTGAAATAACTCTTTCTCTCATCATATCTTCAGCCTCCCAAGTAGCTTCTTCGTTTTCTTGGTTAATCCACAACTCCTTCACTATTTTGACACTTTTCCTATGAGTATCCCTGACTTTGCCGTCAAGGATCTTAATTGGCCTGTCTTTATAGGTTAACCTTTGGTCTAACTCTATTGTTTCAGGCTGTAACACATGTGATTCATCTGAAACATATTTTCTTAGTTGAGACACATGTAAGACATTGTGAACCTTACTCCACTCCATTGGCAATGCCAGTTTATAGGCAACCTTTCCAACTCTTTGCAAGATCTCATACGGTCCTACATATTTCGGGCTTAATTTCCCCTTCTTCCCGAACCTCATTTCTCCTTTCATTGTTGATACTTTAAGTAACACCTTATCGCCAACTTCAAACACAACTTCCTGGCGTTTTTGGTCCGCATAAGACTTTTGTCTATCTTGTGCTGCTTGAATCTTTGCTTGTATTACTCTTATCTTATGTGTGGTTTCTTCAATCAATTGAGGTACTAGAATCACTGTCTCACTTATGTCACTCCAACATAAGGAACTTTTGCACTTCCTTCCATACAAAGCTTCAAAAGGTGCCATTCCAATACTTGCATGGTAGCGGTTGTTGTATGAAAACTCAGTGAGATCTAAGTGATCCTCCCAATTCCCTTGAAAATCCATTACACAAGCTCTTAGCATGTCCTCCAAAGTTTGTATGGTTCTCTCTGTCTGTCTATCAGTTGCTGGATGGAAAGCTGTACTCATTTTCAACGTTGTACCAAATTTCTCCTGGACAGAATTTTGAAAGAAACCTAGAATCCCTATCTGACACAATCTCCTTTGGAACTCCATGTAGCATCACAACATGCTTTATGTAAGCCTTCGCAAGTTGTTCCATCCTCCAAGTCTCCTTCATTGGTATAAACACCGCTGACTTAGTAAGCCTATCCACCACAACCCATATTGTATCATTTTGATTCCTCGACTTAGACAAGTAAGCTACAAAGTCCATTGATATGCAATCCCATTTCCATCCTGGTATTTCCAGTGGTTGGACTTCTCCTTGTGGTCTCTTATGCTCAAATTTCACTTTTTGACAAGTAAGATACTTGCTCACAAATTCAGCCACTTTCCTTTTCATCCTAGGCCACCAATACACCTTCTTGAAATCCTTATACAACTTATCGCCTCCAGGATGCACTGAATACGGGGTATTATGACCTTCCTCCATAACTCTCCGTTTCAGATCCTCACACTTTTGTGGTACACACCACCTTCATTTATACCTTAAGCTTCCATCCTCATGGATCTTGAGGTCCATAGCCTTTCTTGCTTTCAATTTTTCCTTTATTCTGTCTAATTTCACATCTCCCTCCTTTTCTTCTTAATCTCCTCAAATACTGTTGGTTGGATACTAAGATTACAAAGTATTCCTTCCAACTCTTCCTCCTTCACTATCTCCAAGTTCATTCTCTCCATATCCTTACATAGTTCGTTAGCAACCACTAAAGTATTCACTCCATGCTTCGTTTTAAGGCTTAAAGCATCCGCTACCACATTGGCCTTCCCTTCACGGTATTGGATATCTAAATCATAATCCTTGATCAACTCAATCCATCTCCTCTGTCTCATGTTTAATTCTTTTTGAGTGAAAAAGTACTTTAAACTTTTGTGGTCCGTGTATATCCTACACTTTACTCCATACATGTAATGCCTCCATATCTTTAAAGCAAACACGATCGCTGCTAACTCAAGATCGTGAGTAGGGTAGTTTTCCTCGTATGGCTTCAATTGTCTTGAAGCATACGCAATCACCTTTCTATTTTGCATTAACACACATCATAAGAATCACTTCCATCTGGCAAAGTTAGTACTGGAGCTGTAGTCAAATGCTCCTTTAAAGTCTGAAATGCCTCTTCATACTTATCACTCCACTCAAACTTACAATCTTTCTTCATTAACGACGTCATTGGTTTAGCAATTCTTGAAAAGTCCTTCACAAACCTCCTATAATAACCTGCTAACCCTAAGAAACTCTGTACATTCGTAACATTCTTAGCTGTACACCACTCCTTTACTGCTTCGATTTTGGCTGAGTCTACTTCAACTCCCTCTTTAGACACGAATTGTCCTAAGAATGCTACTTTCTCCAACCAGAACTCACATTTCGAGAACTTAGCATACAATTTATTCTCCCTTAATGTCATCAAAATTGTCCACAAATGTTCCACATGCTCCTCTTTACTCCTAGAGTACACCAAAATGTCATCAATGAAAACAACCACAAACTTATCCAAGAATCGTTAGAAAATCCTATTTATTAAGTCCATGAGTATGTTAACCCAAAAGGCATAACAGTGAACTCATAGTGCCCATGCCTCGTACGAAAATCCGTTTTTGGTATGTTCTCATTAGCAATTCTCAACTGATGGTACCCTGACCTCAAATCAATCTTTGAAAACACGGTAGCTCCCTTGAATTGATCAAACAAGTCATCAATCCTCAGTAAAGGATACTTATTCTTGATCGTCGCCTTATTCAACTCCCTATAGTCAATATACAACCTCAAACTCCCATCTTTCTTCCTTACAAACATGGTGCTCCCCAAGGTGAAGCACTAGGCCTAATGCAACCCTTCTCCAACAACTCCTGTAACTGCTCTTTTAACTCACTCATTTCTGCAGGTGCCATCCTATATGGTGCTTTTGAAGTAGGTGCCGTTCTTGGAAATAAGTCCATGGTAAAGCCAATCTCTCACTTCGGAGGCATCCCCAAAATCTCTTCCGGAAACACGTCCAGAAAGTCCCTTACTACCTCAATGTCCTCGAGCTTAGCAGTCTCAACATGATCTACATCCCTCACACTACAACGGTAAATTGGAAAACCTCTCCTCACAAATCTAGCAAACCTCATTCCTGACACTATTTTGTTGTGTTTTGGCCTTCCTGCCCTCCAATAGCTCAACTTCTTACCCTTATTGATTAACGAGATCTTCTGTGGCTCACAAGAAGTCTCAGCCATATGCTCACTCAACCAATCCATCCCCAGAATCACTTCTAAGTCATCCAATGTAAAGTCAATTAGGTTAGCCTTAAACTCCACTCCCTCGATCAATTTCAATAGGAACATCCAGAAATCTCCTTGAGCACCGTACCTCCTGTCATGATGGTAACACTATTGACATATCTATTGTATCTACTTTTCCCAACACAGGCATTAACTTTTCCCAAATCTTAGTGAATACGATAGAATATGTTGCACCAGAATCAAACAAAACTTTAACAGGAAAAGAGTGAATGGAAAAAGTACCAGTAATTATTAGCATCAGCTTCACTTCGAGCCATCACATTCAGCTTCCCAGTATTTGAGGCCTTAGTCTGACCTCCTCCATTTCCACTTCCATTTCTACTTCCGGCTTGAGGCATTGCCTTTCCTCTGATATTTCCTTGGAAACCCTTCAGCTGACCCCCAGTTGAGTTCCCTTTGTATTTAGAACCTTGCCCTTCCTTTCCCTTGTTCCTTGAGAAGCACTCGTACTCACGGTGTCCAAGTTTGTTACATAAACGACAAGTTATTGGGTTCCCAGCACAGTCCTTTCCTGGGTGATTGTTAGGACACTTCTTGTAGAAGTACACACAACCTCCTTGATTAGCCATCTGAGCTCTATTTCCATTTCCATTAGCAGGCTTCCCAAAGTTTCCCCTATTACCCTGGAAGTTATTGTTGAAACCAGGTTTCTTAAATCCACCATGACTCCCTTGCTGGTTGAAGTTTCCTCCACCATCCTTCCTTTTCTCCCTCGTCTCACCTTCTTCAGCACCTCCTCCTTCTTCTGGTCTAGGCCATACAGGTGTGCAGCTCTCCTATATAGCTCGTCCAAAGACTCAAAGACCGGTCCGACTAATTGAAACTGGATGTCTAAGGGTAATTCTCTCTCAAAACGACTAGCCTTCAACTTCTCGGTTACCTTGCCACGGCCTCCTTAGCAAACCTAGACAATTATATGAACTTAGAGTAGTACTCAGTGACAGACATACTTCCCATCTTAAGCTCCAGAAACTCATCGGCTTTCTGTTTCTGAAGGAACATAGGATAGAACTTACTACGGATCTGTTCCTGAAACAGATCTCAATTGATCCCCGGTAGCCCTAATCACAACCTTATTTAGTGACCACCAAAGATCAGCTTCTCCTCTCAAATAGTAAACTGCATGGTTCACCTTATGCTCTTCTGCACACTCAACTGCCCCAAACAGCTTGTTAAACTCTCTCCACCATTCCTCTAGAATAGTTGGATTGTGCTCTCCTTGGTAATTGGGTGGCTTACTTTGAGAAATTTTCTTGAAAAGTTCACCAGCAGGCTCATTACCATTTCCATTTCCTCTAGCAGCTAACTGTTCAGCTATAGTAGCTAATTGTCTTACTACCTCATTCAGCTGATTGTTGTTACGTTCAGCCATTGTATTTCTCCTTTAAAGGGACAAGACCTTTATATAAAATTATGTCTAACTCTAAGTTAGAACAACATAAACTCATAACATAAAACATTTTCTCATTTCGTCTCACAAAAGAAGTTTTCATTCTTTTAGACGAACGATTCACTTAGTTTTGATTGTTTACACAACCATTAAAATAAGAATAAAGCACATAAGAAATAAAAATAATTCCCTTGGTTCTACTCTACTTGAGGCTTCATTTGCTAAAAGAATTGACTCATTTATTAATTCATTCCCATAAAAAAAATTATTACTTAATTCCTCCTAATATTTCTTGATGGCTCACTACCACTTATTCACCAAAATAAACAGCAATCTAGATTGTTCAACATTCTAAACATTAGCAACGCTAAACAGTATTATCTAACTGATGTCTATACAAAACTCCTAAACATTAACATTGTCCTTTATGTCCTTCGACATTACGAGAGCATCCAGAGAAGATCGGGATCACACTACCCCTTTAGTAAGCCAAGCCCCTCCAAGAACGGGGTGCTCGAGCCAAATCCCCTCATGTGGTGGTTGTCCTACAAAAGAAAGAATATAAGAATGAAAAGATTAAAAAGATTGAAAAAAAAAAAGAAGATAAAAGAAAAGAAAGTAAAGAAGTTAATACTCACATAGCCCGAAAGGGGATAGTGAGAAATGTGCCGAGTCCGATCAAAGGTCAACATGCTAGGTTGCTACTCCCTGAGATCCCATGTATGCCTCTTGGAGGACACGTGCCATAAGTCCTCCACCTCTACAACGTCATCATCTGAACTAGAACCTGCAAAATGCAAGAATTATGAGCAGAAATTTCGGCAGCATAACGACTGTATATGGACATTTCCCATAAATAAACCATGAGTTATGGTTATCCAATCAACTGCAATAAACTATATATGGAGAACTCAAAGTCTCAGCAACACCCAATAAATCAATTTTTGCAACAATTTCAGCCTCACTTTCCAACGAGATTATCATTTTAAAATTGTAAAGCAAAGGGGGCTAACATGAATGGATAAACATTTCTATAATTGCGTTACATGGAAACATTTAGAAGCTTACAGAAACTAATTTTGAACTAAAATTAGAAACATGAGCTTCTATGTTCGATTCATTCATTTCCAAGTATTTCAAGCATGGTTTTGTTTCAAACATGTAAAGCCATCATTTAACGCATTAAGATCAAAGATGAGTTCAACCTTCTATGTTACTTAACTTATATGACCTATGTAAGTTAATAGTCATTTTTGCGAAAATTAGCTTCAAAATTCTACAATTCATTGCTAATTCAAGTCATGTTCAATTCATCACCACCATTGATACATGAGAGTCATGTTCATTTATGAAGAAAAGCAAATTACACAAAATCCACTACTATAGTTCATTTCAAGTTCTTATGAACTATGTGAGCTAAAAACTCCAAATTTCACTGGAGCTCAATTCATGCCATTTTCACGTCACAACTACATTCTTGTCAATAGTTCAACAAAATGAGACTAAATCCGACCATTCATTCACTCCAAATCATACATACATACTTCACTACTACAAACCCTAAACTAACAAGTTGAGTTTCACTCAAATCTCACTTATTTTGGTTCAAACCACTTCCTATGTGTTCCAATATGCTCATAGAAGCAAGAACATGCACCAATTTCGACATTCATGGGAAAAACCAAGAAAATCCAATTTTTAGGCTCACTACTACTTTGGAAAAATTAACTGAAGTATTTTGCAAAAATTAAGCAACAAAATAACAACATGAGCTAAGCTTAGACAACTTACATTGTTAAAGAACAGATCCGTGCGAAAATCCGAGCTCCAAGCTTTGAAGAAAAACAATGGAGATTTGGGGTTATGTTTGGGTTTATTCGAGCAAGAAGAAGAAAAGAAACAAGAAGCTATGTTTGTGTGAGCAAGTACACCAACACCAACAAATACAAACAACAACAAAAATTTCAAACTAAGCTTACATGGACCAACAAAAATCCAGAGGGCCCCACCACGAGCGCCTACGCGCTAGGGCTGTGTCATGGCACTCAACCTACGCCCTGGCACCCATGTGGCGATTTTTGGGACCCTCTATGGGGCCCACTTTGCACTATGGGGATTTCGTTTTTCGATCTTCGAGCAAGATTTGTTTCACGTACTCCGACATTCAACGCCGCCATTTATCCAACATCTTCATCAAATTACCAAACCGCCCTTGAAAGATGAATCGGGTCAAAGTTTACCAAAATGCCCCCGAAAGACGAATCGGGCCAAAATTTACCAAAATGCCCCCAAAAGACGAATCGGGTCAAAAATTACTAAGGTGCCCCTGAAAGCCAAATTAGGTCAAACAAGTCAAGAGACAACAAATAAAATTTCAACAACCTGCAACATCAACACGTTTCCCTACGGCCAAGCAGAGTCTAAAGCGGAAATATTCAGATCGTCAAACGATCCAACCTTAATCTTAAACAATCTATCTCCAGATGGTACAGACACTTTTTTTGGAACCTCTATACGATCACACAACATCTGAAGGAGACGTTTCTTTATCGTCAAGAAACGTAGCACTTTCCGAGGATATACCATCTTAGTGCGAGTAAAACTAACCCTTTTAATTTGCAGGTACCAAGTACTTTGACTTTCGTTTTACGAGACTAATCGTCTCTACAAACTCAGTCAAAGTGGGGGCTAACTGTAGACACCTATTTTTGGTCCTGCCTAACGGCTAATGATTATCGTATAGCACATCGCAAATATATCCGATTCTTGAAAGTCGAGTGCTTGAAAATGAATAAATAAATAAATAAACAAAACCGTTGTCGATAGGGGATTAACCGATGATGAGTTATGACGGTTGAAATACGCTTAAAATGATTTTCTTATTTTCATTTAATTATTTATATTTTCATTCTATTTCAGTTTATATTTCATTTCATTTTCACTTTATCTTTTTAAATTCATTTTCGAAATTAAAATAAATTAATTTAAGTGTGTGAATGTGACCGGATTCAACGAACCTTCAAGAATGATTTGTTTGGATTATGGAAACTCTAGGTTATGGAAGTGTATAAATGGTGTTAAGAAAGTGAATTTCGTATATCATCGTAATATATCAAAATATTTTGGTTTAGGGAAGTAAATATATGAAATAAGGAAGCATCGGAGAAATTCCGCTTAAAAATGGGAAATCAGGGGCTCGAACGCCATAGCGTAGGGAGAGCATCCACGCGCCTAAAGGGCCTGCGCCACAGCACTCAGTGGGCGTCCTAGCACTCACTTCGAGCGTCCTGGCGCTCTCTTCTGGGCGTCCTAGCGCTCTTCCGGCGCCTTGGAGCTCGCTTACGTCACTTCCAACACTATATATAATCCTGTCCTTCGACCTTCATTGATCATCAACACACATCTTCACAACTTCTTCTCTTCTCACCCTCTCTCTCTCTCTCTCTAACTTGTCCTTTTCTCTCTCTAAAGCTCCTCGGTTTTCGTTCCCTACTTTGGAACCATGCCAAACACTTATTAATATTATTATTACTAATCAACTAAGGTTTTTCAAGCTCTCGGTTCTAAAGGGTTGTCGACTTGCACGAAAGGTACTTCGAATGAGGCCAACAACATCAAAATCATCGTCTTAAAATAAGTTAGTTTGCATGTTCATGTGTTTTTTATGCTTTTACTAGATAATTGTGATTCTTATAATTAAATTCATGCAGCATTGACTAATTGATAATGCGACCTTAAACTAAAATCAATCTTAAGTAGAAACCTTGCTTTAGGTGTTAGATGATTCATGCTAGATGTTTAATGCTTTCAATCACATAGAACTCATGTTTAACTTAAAAGACCTAAAAAGCATGTTTCGAATAATCAAAATTTAAAATCAACTTAATCCTAAAGCAATCACCCATGCATGATAAAATAGAAATTATGTGTACATTAACTAAAACCCGCCTAGCCTTATTTCCATACCTGTTTGTAGGTCTAAACCGGAAATATGATTGCAATAACTCGATATTATGATTGTAAAATTACACATAAGAACAAGTAGAGGCCGCTATAAGCGGGGGGACACTGTGACCTACTGTTGTCATTACCCTCATCCCCAAATCCAGAGATATGAGACTTTCTTATCCGTGGCTGTCATTTTACCATCGGGTTATGACCTAATGGGGTTCCGTTAGCTCCCGAAAGGAGGACGGTTGCAACTTCTCTACTTGAGTTTTGAGATACTAGACTTACCCCCAAGCCAAGCATACTCACACTATGCAAATAGACTAACACGACATTCAATGTCTTGTAAGAAAGGGTGCATGGCCCCAAAGCCTCGGGTCCATAGGAAGATCCTTGGGTAAAGCTTCGGATTTATCTTCTGTACATCCAAGTAGAACTTTAACCCTCTTAAGAAGTTGTAGACACCTATATTTGGTCCTACCCAACGGCTTATGATTATCGTGTACCACATCGCAAACCTGTCCGATTTTTGAAAGTCAATAGCTTGAAAATAAATAAATAAATAAAACTGTTTTCGAAAAGAGGTTAACCGATGATGAGTTATGATGGTCGAAATACGCTTAAAATAATTTTTCTAGTATTCATTTTATTTTCTTATTTCATTTTATTTCATTTTCTCATTCACATTTTTTTAAATTCGTTTTCGAAAATAAAAGAAATTAATTTAATCGTATGTCACCAGATTAGACGAACCTTCTAGAAAGGTTTTTTCGGTTTATGAAAACTCTAGGTTATGGAAGTGAATAAAATGTTTTATGGAAGTCAATTTCGTATTATTTCAAAATATATCAAAATATTTCGGTGTATTGAAGTAAATATACAAAATAATGAAGTATCGGAGATCCTTCACGTTAAAATAAAAAATTTGGAGCTCGAGTGCCACGACGCAGGGGCAGTACCTAGACGCCCAAGGGGGCTGCGCCCTAGCACACACTTTGCGTCCTGGTGCCCACTTTGAGCCCCCAGGCGCAGGTGGGGCACCCTAGCGCTCTCTCCTGTGCGTTCTGACACTCCTCCAGCGCCCTGGCATTCGCTTACGTCACTTGCAACCCTATAAATACCTCCTCCATCGAACTTCATCCATCAACAATTCATTCGATCACTTCTTGATTCGAACAACTTCACATTCACATTCTCTCACTCTCTTTCTACTTCGCCACTTTCTCTCTCTAAACTTCTCTCGGTTTTCGTGCCTTATTTTGGAAACCATGCACTCCACAAAACACATAACTTATTATTATTATTATTATTATTATTATTATTATTATTATTATTGTTATTATTGTTATTATTGTTATTATTGTTATTATTATTATTATTATTATTATTATTATTATTATTATTATTATTATTATTATTATTATTATTATTATTATTATTATTATTATTATTATTATTATTATTATTATTATTATAAAGGTTATTCAAGCTCTCGGTTCTAAGGGATTGTCGACGAATTGCATGACGGTACTTCGAATGAGGCCAACAACATCGAAATCATCATATTGAGTTCTTCAAAGGAGTTGGTTTGTATGATTATAAGATTTTAATGCTTTATTAGATAATTGACATGTATTAAAATTAAATTCATGTAACATTGACTAATTGATTATTCGACCTTAAATTAAAATCAATCATAAGTAGAAACATTTGCTTTAGACTTTACGTGATCTTCATGTTAAATGTTTAATGCTTTTAATCGCATAGAAATCATGTTCAGCTTAAAACACCTAAAGGCATGTTTCAACTAAACCAGGATTAAAATGAACTTAAATCCTAAAGCGATCACCCATGCATGACAAACCGGAAATTATGTGTGCATTAACTAAAAACCCGCCTAGCCTATTTCCATATGTGTTTGTAGGTCTAAACCGGAAATATGTACGTTATAATTAAATATTATGATTGTGAAATTACACTAGAGAACAAGTAGTGGCCGTTGTACGCTGGGAGACATTGTGACCCTGTTGTCCTTACCCTCGTCCCCGAATCCAGAGATATGAGACCTTCTTATCCTTAGCTGTCATTTTTGCCCTTGGGCTATGACCTAATGGGGTTCTGTTAGCTCACAAATGGAGGAATGTGGCGACTTATCTACGTGGGTTCTGAGCTTCTAGACTCACTCCCTAATCCAAACATACTCGAAAAGTTGTGGGCCCCTAAAGCCCCGGGTCCACAATTTGGCAACTTCGCTGAGGATATTCCTTTAGTTTTAAAGGAGAGTGGATGAAACTCGAAAAGTCTCTTAATTTCATAGTTATAATATTGAATTCTACTTTCTAGGTGTAATGCATGCAATTCCCACGTGAGGGTCTTGCTTTAGGATACATGTCTCTTAATGTATGTTTTATACTTGAGACACCCCTAGGTGACCGATATTTAGGATGGTTAGGTGACCTACCTAAGGTCGTTCCTTAATTGAAGTCCATCCCAACCATGACGCATAAATCATATGACATATGTGATTCATAATGGATGCCCCACTTGGATCACCATTAAGTTGTGGTGTGGATAGTTGGACACACCCTAGTCATGGTACCCTCTTAGACACCTTAAAGGCTGACTTCTAGCTGCCTGTTAGAACCTTGGCTAAGGTTGTTGGACTGAACCTCATACATAGGTGTGTTTTTATGTGTGACATGCTATGTGATCACATGTATTATGCTTGTATGAATGTTGTTTACGGGAGCCTAGCTTTCTCGTAGCCTTTTTCACCTAGCGAGTCACATGTAGACCATGGTTGCTTATTGCATTGACTAAAGGTTCATATAGGCCCCTATAGGTCGCATGACATTCATTTTGTAAAAAGTATTATCATCTTCCCCTCAATAATAAATTTAAAAAAAAAAAGAGAGACAAGGGGATGACGAAATGCTATGCGTCATACATTTTCATATAAAACTAGGAAGCAACCTTGATAGGCCTTACATATGTCTTAAGAGTTAAGTCATTGAGACAAGCGAAAAAATTCTAAAATCTAAACATTGCAGGATAGGTCGTGCACGAACCAAGTCAACCATTCCTCTTTCGACTAGGACACGAGGCACGAGGTTTGTTCGAAAAGACACCCCGGGTTACATTCAAGCTCAAGAAGAGACAGCACAATCCAGCTCAACAATGGGTGATCAAGAATTTACAATTACAATCCACGAGATGGCTCTCGCCTAAGCCCAAGTGACACAAGGCTTGGGAGAAGTGAACGATCTCAAGAATACGCACACTATACAAGACATGGAAAAGGTAGCTAGGAGGGTCACCGACCAAGACTCTTACTTTGACCCTCCAAATCTCGATCCGAACTTGATCGACACTTTGCCGGAAAAGTTCTCCATTGCTAAACTTCCGAAATTCAAAGCTACCGACAATCCGAAGTACTTCTTAAGAGGCTTCAGATTCTACATGGATGTGAAGAAGATCAATCCAAGACTTTATCCAAGGATCTTCCCTTTGATTGTCGAGCCCGTGTGTCAAAAGTAGTTCTTCTCACTTCCCGACAAGGACACCTCAACTTGGGAGGATATAGCACATGCATTCATGACTCACTACAAAGGAAATACTCAAGCTACCACCTCTGAAAGGGAGCTTAAAATCCTCAAACAAGGAGAAAAAGAAGGGTTCACCTCCTGCCTCTCTCGTTAGAGGGAAGTGGCAGCACAAATGGTAACTACACCACTCGAAAAGGAGAAAGTAGAGATCTTCTTTGCTAACTTGCTCCCTAGATACAAAAATCATCTCAAATACTTGGGCCTTGACACTTTTGAAAAGGTCTATCATATTGGGATCGAAATTAAAGATGACATCAACAAGGAAAATGGAAAAGGAAAATGGACCAATAATCCAAGAACTAATCAATCAAAAGGAGTATCCACTTCCAACAATATCAATGTTGTCGAAGAGTCTAAGGGCCTGTTTATTGCAGCTTAAAAACAGTTCGGTTCAGCTTAGTTCAGCTCTTCTTTTATTTTGCTAATTATTATTTTTGCTAATTAATTTGTTCCTAATATATTATTATTATTATTATTATTATTATTATTATTATTATTATTATTATTATTATTATTATTATTATTATTATTATTATTATTATTATTATTATCATCATCATCATCATCATCATCATTATTATTATTATATTTATTGTTTACAATAATATTATTATATGAAGATGTATTGCTAGTTTTTATTTCATAAAATATAAACTACCAATAACGTTTTTTTTTTCAAAATTCTTAGTAGATTAATACCAAAATTATTACTATTTCATTACTCCATAGTTAAAAATTATTAATAATCTGTTCTTAAAAATTAATAGTCATAGTCTCATAGTCAATCCATAAACTTCATAGTAAAAAAATCAATAATCTTAAATAAAAATAAATAGTTAAAAATCAATAATCCATAATTAAAAATCATTAATCCATAATAAAAAATTTCAATTCAGTTCAGCTCCAATCAGTTCAGTTCAATTCAGTTGTTTCCAATTGAAGTAAACAGGCCCTAAGGCTCCTTTTCACCACCGACGTGAGTACACTCCCTTAGGTATGACCTATACTCAAGCATTTGAGAGACTCCGATTAAAAGGCAAGATAAGTCCAGTAGGGCCCACTCTGGACCCCACTCCTGAAAAGAGGTCGCTACGATGGGATGCCAACAAGTATTGCAAGTATCACCAAGGTAGGGGTCACACTACCGAAGAATGTTGGACCCTCAAAATTCTCTTACAAGACATGGTTGAAGATGGAAGGCTCCCCATTCCACCTAGAGGAAAGAACATCAACATCCAAACCAACACTCTTTCCATCTTCATGATCGAGGAAGAGAACTTGTACTTGGATCCTATCACTCTCATCACTTCCGCAGGACGGACTGCCCCTCGGGATACTTTATAAGAATATGGTGCTACTCCCAAGATCTTTGAAAAAGGGGAGAAGAATTCCGACGACTTTCCTCCCTCCAAAGATCCATATGCATGTGACTGTTGGAAAAGGTTTCAAATAGAAAGAATGAAAACATGATGGGATGAGCCCATTAATAACCCATAGTGTTATTTTCGCTTATGAAAATGGCATTTCAATGAACCTGAAAGCATTGAATTACCAAGTCCCTTCATTAAACTCCCCATAGAACTTGTGGAGGAAATTCAGGAGAGACTTAATCTCAAAAGTCTAGGCATGAGCCTAATGGTCAATAGGTATTGGAACAAGTACATAAATGAAATGGTACACAATCACATCACTTGGGAAAGACGTATAAATGCAATGGTCACATAACTCGCGCATCATGGTTGGGATGGACTTCAATTAAGGAACGGCCTTAGATAGATCACCTAACCATCCTTAACGTCGGTCCTCCGGGGGATGTCAAAAGTATAGAATATATTTTAAGAGACGTGTGTCCTAAAGCAAGATCCTCATGTGGGAACTGCATGCATTATGCCTAGCAAATAGAATTCGATATTCTAACTACGAAATTACGAGACTTTTCAAGTTTCGTCCACTCTCCTTTAAAAATAAAGGACTATCCCCAGCAGAGTCTCCAAACTGTGGACCCGGAGCATTGGGGGCCCATGTGCCCTTTTTACGGACATCGAATGTTGTGGTAGTTTATTTGCATAGTCTGAGTATGCTTAGCTTAGGGAGTGAGTCTAGAATCTCAAAACCCAAGTAGAAAAGTCGCCACCGTCCTCCTTTCGGGAGCTAACGGAACCCCATTAGGTCATAGCCCAAGGGCATAAATGACAGCCAAGGATAAAGTCTAATATCTCTGGATTCGGGGACGAAGGTAAGGACAACAGTAGGTCATAGTGTCCCCCGCGTATAGCGACCTCTACTACTTATCATGATTAATTTCACAATCATAATATTGGATTATAACATTCATATTTCCGATTTAGACATACAAACACGTATAGAAATAAGGCTACGCGAGCTTTAGTTAATGTACACATGATTTCTGATTTATCACGCATGGGTGATCGCTTCAGGATTAAGTTGATTTTAATGTTTGATTAGTTGAAACATGCTTTTAGGTCTTTTAAGCTAAACATGAATTCTATGTGATTGAAAGCATTAAACATCTACCAAGAATTCACATAAAACCTAAAGCAAGGTTTCTACTTAAGATTGATGTAATACCCCATATTTTTGCGTATTTAAACAAAGTATTTTTGTATCTTATGCGTATAATTTTTGTTTTTTATTCGTATAATTTTAATAATTTTATTGAAAATTATGTTCAATAGGAATATTAATTAAAATAAAGGTTAAAAATATTTTAGAAGCTTCTAAAAATAGATTTCAAAGGTTTCCTAATTTATTTAGGAGTATTTAGGGGCCTCACTAAAATCCTACTTTGGGGCCTATAAATACTCTATAAAACCTAAAATTACAAATCTTCATGATCATAATAGTCATTAGGATTCCAAAAATCTAGAGAGAAAAGGGAGAAAAAAAAAAGAGTAGCAAATTCCGAAAAAAAAAAGATTTCAGTCGGAAATCCGAGAAAATTTGTTTTTGTGTGTGTTCTTGGGTTGCGTGCAGCGCCGGACCCCATCGCCGGCCACTGCACCACCGCGCGCCGCCCCTGCTGCCGCCGCTGCACCTCCTCCCCTCTTTTTGGTATTTTTTCGAACTCTTTATAAAAAAAAAATTCTACTTCATTATTTTTGATTCAATCTTGCAAATTCATGTTTATAATTATGTTTAATCACACATTTATAAGTTTAATCATGTTTTGATATAAGTATGAGTTGTTTTAAGGCATGAATTAATATTGTTGTTCATGAAATTATAGATTAGGGTTTGAAAAATTTATGAAGTTATGATTTTATGAATTTTTATTTTCTAAACTTTGATATTATGATCATACATTATTATTAGGTGAATTTATGATGATGTTATTAAGTTTAGATTGATTTTTAAGGGTTTTAAACTTATTTTATAAAGCTGTCCAGATTTTATAATCATGAATTTGAGTTGAATAAATATTATGAACATGTTTTGACATATGAAAAATTGTTCTAAAGCCTTGTTTGATTTCATAAATATGCTAGTAGATTGTAGAAGTGTTTTGGCATGAAATTATGATGTTTTTATAAGTTTTTCATGATTTTAAAGTTTATAAATAAATCTGAAATTTTAATAAAAACAAGTTAAATTAAGTTTTAAGTGTCCAAATTGTACTAGTATGATCACACATCAATTCTATATTGATATATATAAATTTTCGTATATTTTATGAAGTTTAAAAGTGATTTTAAGCATGTGTAACATGCTGTCCAGATTTTATAAATTAATTAATCAGGCTTTTAAAGTATGTAATTAGCATAAATTGATCATATAAGTTAAGTAACACATTATATGATCGATCTGTGTTGTTTTCGGAAGTTTTCAAGGAGTTTTGATAAATTTAGATTGCTGTCTACTTTTCTAAAGTGGCATAAAAATTTTATTAAGGTTTTGTAAAGCATAAATAATTCCCGAAAACTTAGTAGTATTGCAATAGAAAAGAAAAGTGAAGTATGGAATTGAATAGAGACCATATAAGGAAATTTTTGGACAAAGTTTCCAATATAGAAGTTAGTTATAGTTGTTGTAGAATTTAGTCAACAAGGTTTTAATTTAGTTTCGATTTTTCCTTATTTAGGAGACTTTGAACTAGTCCACTTCTAGAAGTTGTGGCGAAGCACAGTTATTTTACAAGGTACGTAAGTACTAAAGACAAGCATAAGAGTTAGAATGCATGCTTGAACGATTCTTGATTACATGAAATCTCGTATGCTTGTTTTGAATCATGAATTTATGTGCATGGCAAGTTGTTAGTAGCATGTTCTTAAAGTTTGATGACATTCCATGTTAAATAGAAAGTTTAATTTTTATAAGCTTGAATTGGAATGTTATGATCAGTTTAATTTGGCCAATAGTTTATTGATCAACAAAGAAAGTTATTTTTAAATTGGTTAGTTACTTAATCAGTAAGAACGATAGTTGTGAATTTTTATTCACATAATTAAAAGATGTTATGAGCAATTATCTTTAGACATGTTGCCACTCATGGTTTAATGTGTGGTCAAGAAGAAAGCAAGTTATTAGCCACTCACAGATAATGTGCATGTGGTTCAGTTTAATTAAAGGACACGCATAAAATTAATTTGGAATCACCTTAGATTGAAGGCTTACTTGATCGGGTGCATGTTTTTGTGTGATGTTGCATGAGAGTCATAACATTCTTAAACCTGTTAACTCACGTAAAGTGTAAGAGGACTTGCATCAAAACTCTTGGAACATATATACCTTGAGAATGAACAATGGGGGGAGTCGTATGGAACAGTGATCTATGACTTCTAATTGGGGTACAAGATGTTGTACTCTTTCCTATTTTTAATGCGCTAGATATCCGTCACTTTATGTGACATAGTAATACCTTCTTGGAGTTTCTCCTAAGTTGGTGCCCGATAGGGCGATGATTTTTAAGGAGGAAACCCGTTCGATGCAGGATCCATAATTTTAAATATAGTAATTAATTTAAATGAGTCCATGTACAAGAAAAAGGTTGTCAAGGTAAGTTGGGTGCATGTTTTATTTCTTATTGTTGTTGCATAGTCTTTAGTAGTTATGTACTCAGCTTTGCTGACTGTTTGTTTTGTGTGCATGGCTTTGTCTTGGACATGACCCTACGATTACCCACTTGTGGTGAGTAGTTGTCTAGTAAAAGAAAAGCTGCAGGTACAAGTGGGAATGAGTCATTTCATGATGGGATGAAGTGAGAGCGCTTGCTGTGTTTGTAGCTTACTTTATTTTAATTGCTTATGAGACCAACCTTTATTTTGGATGTCATTTGATTTCTAAAGACTTTTAATAATAATTTTGGTTTGGTTTGTTTTAAGGGCCATTAATATGGTTCTGAAGTATATAAGTTTAAAGTTGATTTTAATTTGAAATTGTTTTGAAGTTAGTTTTAAGTTGATTTGGTTTTAAGACTTTCGCTGCAATACTATGATAAATACCTTAGCCGTTATCACAGTGACGGTAATAATTTGGTTTTCCATATTTAGTAGTTTTAAAAAAAATAATTCTTATTAATTTAAGATGTTTTCCGAAAAAATGAGAAGTAGGAAGTTAGGAAAATCCAGGGTGTTACAATTGATTTTATTTTAAGGTCGAATCATCAATTAGTCACTATTACATGAATAAGAATTTAAGACATGTCAATTATCTAATAAAGAAGTTAAATCACATAAACATGCAAACTAACTCATTTGAAGAACTCAACATGATGATTTCGATATTGGTTGCCTCATTTGAAGTACCTTTCGTGCAATCGTTGACAACTTCTTTAGATTGAATGCTTGAAGATCTTTGATTAATAATAATAATGATAATAATATTGATTATAAGTTATGTGGAGGGCACGGTTTCCGGGGTAGGACACGAAAACTGAGAGAAGTTTTAGACAAAGAAAGTGACGAGGGAGCGAGATCCCCGCCCGCTGACCAGGCAGCGGGACCCCCTTATAGAATTTGAAGTGGGGACTAAATAAGTGAAGGACTGACTTGCGACACAAAACTAGGGGTTTTTCAAGCAATCAATTTTTAGAAGTTGGACTTGTAGTGACATGGTACACGATAATCATCAGCCGTTAGGTGGGACCAAATTTAGGTGTCTACAGTTAGCCCCCACTTTGACTGAGCTTTTAGAGACGACTAGTCTCGTAAAACAAAAGTCAAAGTACTTGGTACCTACAAAACAAAGGTTACTTTTACCTGTACCTATGCGATCTCCTTAGGAAGGGCCTTGTTCCATTGAGTGAAGTTCTCTTAAATGCTCCTCGATTCTTGGGATAATGTTGATGACTGTTTTCCATCAGATGCCCTGATCGTATAGGAAATGTATGATAGTGTGTTTGTACTTGACTTCCTTTAGATGCGCCTCGACCGTTGGGAAGCTCCCTTTAGGTGTCTATACCGCGCCTTATAGGGGAAGATTTGATAGTGTGTTTATGATTTCCTTTAGGTGTCTTCAGCTTAACCGTATAAGAAATTCATGAAGATGTGTGTGATCCCTTCAGGTTTCTTAAGCTTAACCGTATAGGGAAAATAATGAAGATGTATTTACTCCCTTCAGACACTTAGGTCATATTGGAAGCTATTTGATGATGATGTCAAAACCGTCTGACGGTGTCTGTGAATGATGATGCCATAATTGTGTGACAAATGTAGGCTTCATTGACTTGGACCTAGGTTGACTTTCTAGGGGCGTTTTGATGATGTTGACCTAGGATGATTTCCTAAGGGCCTTTTGAAGATAGTGTGTATCGCCTGGCGAATCATAAGATGATTAATGTGAATTCCTTCCACTATAGACACGCTTTGGCCATAGGGAAGTGTGATATGATCATTTATTTGATGTGTTCTCCACTTTAGACACGCTTTGGTCATAGGGAAATAAGGTAACACAATTGAAAGTTGCGTTAGAAATTATTAACGCCTGATGATGTATGTGGTGTGTTTGGTTTCCATTTTAGACACACTTTGTTCGTAAGGAAAGATTTGTGGTGATGAAACTTGAGTTTGATTTGTTGTATTTGGCTTGGAAGTGCCTTTTGCTTGATAATGTGTTTTGGCAATTTTGTAAAGATAAGATTTTTGTGGAGTTGATGTGTTTGCAAGGGTTATTTTTTTTTGTTGAGCTTAGTGGCATTATCCCCCCTTTTGAGACACTTGAGAGTTGGCTAGTTCGGCCAATGTCTTCTTAGGCTGGTTGCCTTGTAGCAATGAATGGATTGTTGATGTGGCTGCTTGCTTAACTTGTTTATTAATGCTTCAACCATGTCTAGTTGATGTTTGTACTTTATGAGAGATTGATGAGGCCACTGATGTATGAAGCAATGCTTGATGTGACATGATTGAGAACATTGTTTGGGGAAAGCCCCCAATTGATAACTTGTTTTGTCCTGCAATATTTTCAACTTGCATACAAATGGGCCCTAGATTTGCATGTTTAGGTTGATCCTATATGCAGGACTTTGACTTTGACTTTGATTTAGACGTTGACTTTGATGTATGCATGTGATCCTATATGCAATCTAATGAATGCAATATGGAGGGGTACCGAATCTCTCCCATAAAAAAAGAAAAAAGAAAAAAAAAAGACGAAAAGAGGAGAATGCACCTACACTCACTCTAATTCAAATTATGACCAAGGAAGTAAACACATGACGGCTTGATGTTTTATAAATATTGTGCAAGATAGAGATGCCTTTCATAAGGTTATTGGGAATCGAACCCCCAACATGTAATGATAGCCCCCAAATGAGGATATGAGGAGTGTTGGAAAGCATTTGATGATTTGAGATAAAGTAATCGCCTCATAGGCCATCAGTAAGGATAAAAGTGAACCCTTGTGTTTGCCAAGAGCTACATGGCTAAGATTTTTGAGGCTTTATGGTGTGAATTGAGTTTTATGATGTAGGAGGAAATGGAAGCTATGAGTGTGTATGATTCCTCAAGTACGTCACTTAAAGATGTTGCTTCTTTAGGATAGGAATTCTTGTGATGGTGCGAGCCCCTAATTGATTGATTGATTGATTGGTGTGTAGAATATGGCCGACATGAGATAGAGTTTTCATAAGAGATATCCCCCATGTTATGATGAAGCATTTGTGATGATCATTGCTAGAGAAACCTTATGTTGATGGATCAATGATGATGCTTATTGACTTGGGTTAAGTTAAAATATAGGAACCCCTTTCATGATGCGAGCCTCCAAAGTTGGGAAAGATGTATTCGAAATATGTCGTGGCTATTCAAGTTCGTCACTTGAACATGCTAATCTATAGTGAGAGACGGAGACTCTTATGATGATGTAAGCCCCCAATCTTGGAGAGACAATAATTTTATGACTTGGTGCTACATGATTTGACCTTGATGAACAAGAGTTAGACCATGATGATAATAAATGAGGAATAGGAGAGTCCCGAAGGGGTGTAGAAAGAAAAGCTAAAGATCAAGAAAACAAAAATGGGTCGAATTTGTGACTCATGAGTGAAGATGATGAGAAGATTTGATGTAGTTGGCTAAGAGAAGTTGGTTCAAATGTGAGTCTATGTCAGGTCTAAACTAAAGAATTGAGCTTCGAAGTTCAATAGATATTACCTCATTAATTACATTGATGTGGTTGGACCTTGAGGTGAGGCTACCTATGTGTCCTAAAGGAATCAGACTGGCGTAATTCGTGAAAATTGTGTGTGCAATTGATGTGATTGTGCCCTAACTTTTTCCCAGGCTACCCTTTCGGGTTTTCAACCTAGCGTGCTTTGAACATGTTCGAAGAGGGCATTGGGCTTAAGGTTGTGATTTGAGGATTTAGGCTTTAGTCTTGACCATTTTTGTATTTTGGACTTTGGTTATGGGTTTTTGACTTTGAGGTTTGTATTTTGGACTTGGCGTAAAGTGGTTGGTTTTTTGTTTTAGGTTTGAAAATTCGATGGAGTTTTGAGATTTGGAATTTTGGGTTTTGGCCTTAAAGTTTGGCTTTGTAGTTGGAGCATGTTGAGGTATGATTTAAGATTTAGTATGACTTGAAGTCCAAGTTATGGGTAAAGGGAAAGGTTTCACTCATAGGTGCGTAGATGTGCTTTCGACTTTTTCTTGAGATGAGTTGACTCTTGATTTTGAATTGATGGCTTGCAATTCTAAAATCCCCTTCTTTTTTTTTATTTTAGCACCATGATTGGGTTAATAAAAATGAAGGAGATGGGGGTTAGCTTGTTTTTGTGGATGGGCTAGATGATGGCTGTAAAGAAAGGAAACAGTTTTATTTGGTGGTGTTTGAGTCTTTTCGAGCATGTCCAATATTCATTAATTTTTTATGACCTTTTTTTTATTTTTTTTATTTTTTATTTTTTTTTTCAACGATGATGTGGTCATTTGAAGCACAAGAAATAAGTTAAAAGAAAAAAGATGGAATTTTATTAATTCTGAATTTGGAGAAACAACAAAATAGAGGCTAAAATGTGATAAATGACCTTAATCCTAATGACATCGACTCGATCATATGAAAAGAAAAGGAATATAAAAGCTAGATGGAGGGACTCTGATTAAACCTAAATTAAGACTCTTGCTCAAGATGCCACTGTTTTCACCATCGACCTTGAATGTTGCGTGTAGATTCTACTCATCCTCCTCCGAAGAGTTATCCATGTAATCCTTCTTGTAGCTATTGTTCCATTTTTGCCCCTTGATCAAGTCATCTTCGATTTCAATACCAATGTGGTAGACTTCTTGAAATGTTTCCAACCCCAAGTACTTAAGGTGATTCTTGATTACAGGTAAAAGGTTCGTCATGAAGATTTTGACAATCTCCTTTTCGGGAGGAGTCGTTACCGTTTGAGCAACGCTTTCTCTCCAATGAGCTAGGTAGGCGGTGAACCCTTCTTTCTCTTGTTGCTTGAGAATCTTAAGTTCGCGTTGGGAGGTTGATGCTTGAGTGTTACACTTGTAGCAAGTAATGAAGGCATGAATGATGTCCTCCCATGTTGTGGTTTCCTTGTCAGGAAGAGAAAAGAACCACTTTTGACAAACGGGTTCCAAAGAGAATGGAAAGATCTTGGGATAAAGCTTTGGTTCAACCTTCTTCGTATCCATATAAAATTTGAACCCCCTATGGAAGAACAGAGTGTAGTTAGTCGTTTGAATTTTGGCAAGTCCTCAATTGAGAACTTCTTGGGAAGTGACTCCACCAAGCTCGGGTCGAGCCTAGGAGGGTCAACATAAGTATCTTCATCATTGATTCGTTTCACAATCTTTTCAAAATCTTTGATGTTGGACTTTTCTTTTTTCTTAACGTCGTCCATCTCGATGGTGAGAGTTTTCAACATTTCAGTCACATTGGCCAAGTTGGCTTCAAGTTATTGCAGTTAAACCTTAAGATCTTCACTTAACATTATTGAAGGATTATTCAAAGATGATTTTGAATTCGGATTGGTCTTCCGATAAGAGTACTCGACGAACACTTCGAGCTACGTGCTTTGACCCAAGTTATAGAATGTCTTGTTCTACTCAATTGTCGGCCCTATCCAAGTTATGTTGATGACTCTATCCTACATGAGGCCTAATTAGAATTATATTTTGAAAATGACTCATGGTTTACTTCCTTGAACTAGACTCAATGCATGACCTAGTATGGTCACTCCTAATCCTAAATGAATGCATGAATGCAATATACCTCATCGTCTTTTGATATTTTGGCTTTGTTTTTTTAGACGATAGAGGTACTTTTACAATTATTAGATGAATGAAATACAACCTAAGTGGTTCTAAATGCATGACAAGATTGACTTTTTGACTACGAAGGAGCAACCATGATCTATATGAGACTCACTATTCTTATGTGTTTAAAGGTTCATGCAAAATGAGGGCCCAAGTTAATCATATCATATATACACCTTAAAGGAAAATTAGCACATAGTAATGCCTAACATGAGGTCATGTCCATACCTAGTCAAGGTTCTAAGAGGGTGACTACAAGTAACGCTTAGGGTGTCCAAGAGGGCACCATGACTAGGGTGTGTCCAACTATCCACACTAAAACTTAGTTGTGATCTAAGTGGGACATCCATTATAGATCACATAGGTCACACGATTCACGCGTCATGTTTGGGATGGACTTCAATTAAAGAACGGTCTTAGGTAGGTCACCTAACCATCCTTAATATCGGTCCCCCGAGAGTGTCTCAAGTATAGAAAGCACTTTAAGAGACGTGTGTCCTAAAGCAAGATCCTCACGTGGGAATTGTATGCATTATGCCTAGAAAATAGAATTCGATATTATACTATGAAATTGCAAGACTTTTCGAGTTTCGTCCACTCTCCTTTAAAAATAAAGGAATATCCCTAGCAGAGCCTCCAAATTGTGTACCCGGAGCTTTGGGGGCCCATGTGCCCTTTTTACGGACATCGAATGTCGTGCTAGTTTGTTTGCATAGTGTAAGTATGCTTGACTTAGGGAGTGAGTCTAGAATCTCAAAACCCAAGTAGATAAGTTGCCACCGTCCTCCTTTCGGGAGCTAACGAAACCACATTAGGTCATAGCTCAAGGGCAAAAATGACAGCCAAGGATAAAGTCTAATATCTCTGGATTCGGGGACGAGGGTAAGGACAACAGTAGGTCACAGTGTCCCCCCGCGTATAGCGGCCTCTACTTGTTCTCATGTGTAATTTCACAATCATAATATTGGATTATAACATTCATATTTCCGATTTAGACCTACAAACACGTATAGAAATAAGGCTACGCGAGTTTTAGTTAATGCACACATAATTTCTGATTTATCATGCATGGGTGATCGCTTCAGGACTACGTTGATTTTAATCTTTGATTAGTTGAAACATGCTTTTACGTCTTTTAAGCTAAACATGAATTCGATGTGATTGAAAGCATTATCTAGCATGAATTCACATAAAACCTAAAGCAGGTTTCTACTTAAGATTGATTTTATTTTAAGGTCGAATCATCAATTAGTCACTATTACATGAATATGAATTTAAGACATGTCAATTATCTAGTAAAGCAATTAAATCACATAAACATCCAAACTAACTCCTTTGAATAACTCAAGATGATGATTTAGATGTTGTTGGCCTCATTTGAAGTACCTTTCGTGCAATCATCGACAACTTCTTTAGATTGAATGCTTGAAGAACTTTGTTTAATAATAATGATGATAATAATATTGATTATAAGTTATGTGGAGGGCGCGATTTCCGAGGTAGGGCACAAAAACCGAGAGAATTTTTAGAGAGAGAGTATGTGTGAGTGAATGGGAAGTGAATGAGAAGATGTGTGAGAAGAAGATGTGCCGAATGAAGGTTGAAGGAGGGGGGTATATATAGTGTTGGAAGTGAGGTAAGCGAGCTCCTGGGTGCTGGAGGAGCGTCAGAACGCACAGCCACCTGCACCAAGGCGCAGGCTATTTGAGCGATTAGGCGCTGGCTGAGCGTCTAGGCGCTTCTCCTGCGTCATGGCGCTCAGAACCCCAATTTCCAATTTTATCACGGAGGATCCCCAATGCTTCCATATTTCGCATATTTTACTTCTACAAACCAAAATATTTCGATATTATACGAAATTCACTTCCATAAAACTATTTATACACTTCCATAACCTAGAGTTTCCATAAATTCACTTCCATAAAGTTATACTTTATGCTTCGCCAAATGACCGCTGCATAAAGTTTTTACCCTTTTGCTTCTCTGGCATATGCTGCGGTCAAAAAACGAAGTAAAAGGTGGTCAAATGACCGCAGCAAAAAGGTTTTTTCCACTAGTGACATGTTCATAATATTTATTCAATTGAATTTCATGATTCTAAATTTTGGACAGCAATTTATTGTATTTTCAAAGCCTTTAAAAATCAATCTAAACTTCATTAATTCACACAACAATAATTCATGATCATAATATTGAAGTTTAAGTCACAAAAATCATAACTTTCATGATTTACAAACCCTAATTTAAAGTTTCATGAACAACAATTTAATTCATGCTTTAAAACAAATCATAACTTTATTAAACATGATTAAAATTCATCAAAGCATGATTAAACATAAATATAAACATGAATTTGCAAGAATTGAATTAAAAAAAAAAGGAGAATTTTTTTTTTTAATAAAGGTTCGAAAATATCGGGGGGGGTGCGGGGGTGGGGGCGGTAGGACCGTGAGCGGACTTTTCCTGGTCAATCTTTTGGGTGGACCGGCGGGCGGTTGCGGTGTTTCCAGACGATTTGGGGGTGGTGGTGGCTCCGGCAGCAGTTCTACGGTGGTCCGGCTGTGGAGTCCGACTGGGCACGGATCCCAAGAACACAAAAATATTTTTTTTCTCTTTCCCGAAAACAGAACTGCAGTTTTTTCTTTCTTTTTTTTCCGAAATCACACTCTCCCTTTTTTTTCTTCTTTTCTCTCTAAAATTTGGAATCCTAATGACAACATATGAGCATGAAAATCTGAAAAATTGGGTTTTAAAGTGTATTTATAGGCCCCAACGTAGGATTTGGAAAAGCCCATACTTATCCTTACAAGTGGAAATTACCTCTAGGCCCTTGCCTCAAAATTAATTAGAAAACCTTTGAAAATTCTATTTTTAGAAGCCTTTTAAAATATTTTTAAAACAAGAATATTATTTACGATAATTACTTTCAATCAAAACTTGTTTATTATTTATTTTATTATTATTAATTTCTTTTCATTTAATATTCTTATTGAACATAATTTTTCAATAAAAATTTTAAAATCATACGAATGAAATACAAAAATACTTTCTTAAAATACGTGAAAATGTGGGGTATTACAAACATATCATCATATCCATATTTTTTAAGAGGTTTCCCAAAATCTGGACTTCTAGATCGATCAAAGAGCCAAACTCTGTTGATAAATTACCAATGGAGATGATCGTTCTTGTGATCTACAAATTGACTTTATATGTTCATTATCTTTATCATGAATTAGTTCTTTACTCTCCTCCAAGGTAACTTGGAGCTCCACCTGTTTCTCAACACTACTAATTTTTGATACAACAACGAACTCCATATATAGTACGGTTAATTGATTAAATATAGAATTTTCATCAAAGACTACATTCCTACTAAGTATAACTTTTAGCTCAAATGGAGCCTAAATTATATACCCTTTAACCCTATCCCCATAGCCTACAAATACACAATGTTTTGCTTTTGGTTCTAATTTACTCTCACTGATATGATAATAAATTGTATAGCCAAAAGCTCTTAAATTTAAAGGCTTACCAGACCACACCATTTGAATGATACATGTGTGAAGACCATGATTTATCAAGAATCATGATGTACAAATTTCTTCATGCGTTTGGCTCTCTACTGAAGTGTTTGCTTGTTTAGCTACACCATTCTGTTGCAGTGTATCTCTAGATGTGTGATGTCTTGCTATGTCTTCATCCTTACATAACTCATTGAACTTAGGTCATGTTCTCCTCAACTTATTTTTGCTGATCTAAACTTATTATTTTTTGAACTGAACTTATTTTTGCTGAACTGAACTTATTTTTACTGAACTGAACTTATTTTTGCTGATCTGAACTTATTTTTGCTGATCTGAACTTATTTTTGCTGAACTGAACTTATTTTTGTTGAAAATAAGTAAAAATAAGAAGATGAGAACAGGGCCTTAGACAAACAAAAGTTCAAACAATTATTAGGTTGCATCCTTTTGATCTTCTTCCTATTTTGATCCTCCACCAATTTCTTCCATTGCTCGAAGTGCCTACTTCACTTTATTCTTCATCATAGCTACCCATGTCGTTCTTGAGTAATCATTAATGAATGAAACAAAATATCTACTACCTCCAATAGTTTTAGCATGGGAAGGACCCCAACAATTTAGTTATACTGTGACTTATGTTATATGAATAGCTTTTAGAAACTTGATGCGATGTAATTTACTAAAAACACAGTATTCACCGAATTCAAGGTCTTTTACCTTGTGCCCACATAAAAGATCTCCTTTAGGAAAAAATGGCATCCCCCTTTCACTCATATAGCACAAAAGTCTGATAATGCGACAGGAGCAAACCTATATAAAGTAAAACCTTGCAATAAGTACAATGTGCCACGTTTAACACCTTTCGGAATCACATTTAAACCTTTGCAGACATATAACGCTCTACTTACTTTCACCTTTAAAACTAAAACCCTTATGTTCCAATTGACTTAATGAGATCAGATTCTTCGTAATGAGCAGCTCCACTAACATTTTTCAAAGTACAAAACTTATCATCATGTGTCCGTAACTTAAATGAACCTATACCAACCGTCTTGCAGACAACACTATTAGCCATTAAAATGTTGACACTATCTACCCGTTCGTATTTTGTAAACGACTCTCCGTGAGGACATATATGGTAAAAGTCCCCTGAACACACATCACTTTGATGTATTTGTTCACCCACAACAAGAGCAAGATCAACTCCAGAAATGATGTTTTCTTCTAACATAGTAGAACCTTATTTATCTTGTTGCTTCATCCTCTTCTTTAGACATTCGTTTTTTCCCACACACAGGATCTAACATGTTTCACCACCAACGTGTTTACTACGTCTACCGGCAGAGGAGAGTATTTTATTAGATGAAGAATTTCCTACTTGTTGCTTTTGGTTTAATGTTTGTGAGGCAAGTATGTTAATGATAAGCTAATATATGAAATAACTAAACATTTATTGAAACTTATTATAGTTATTGCCCTTTAATCACATCAATTTAAGAATAATCATTATATTTAAGTTCATCTTTAATTACAAATGAAAGTATGAGTATTGGGAATGAGCATAAATGAACATTGGATTAAGTTGATCTGACAACAATCCAAGTTTTAGATGCTTCCAAGTCTGGATTTTTGCATTCTAAGAAACTATCATTCAACTCATTCATCTCAATCTGGCGTGACATTGAGGCAAGTCCTCGACCTGACAATGAACTAGGACTTCTTTCATCCTCACAATCACAATCACTGAAGTCGATACGATCAAACTTTGTTAAATCTAAAACGCTTTCTGGAGAACAAGTAAGATTCTGATATTCTTTAGTATGATTATTGTTGTTATTCGAAACAAATGGGTGATGGAGCAACTGCAGAGCAGTCCACCTCTTCCTTGGGTTCCTTTGTAGGCATTTCTCAAGAAAATCCAATCCATGTTTAGAAAACTTGTGGGGAAGTCGAGGTTTTTGTTTGGTTTTCGCAATCTTGAAAACAGAGGACATAGGATCACTTGATATGATGTCGTCGCCCCAAGGAAGTTTTCCAGTGGCCATTTCAATGATAGTGCAACCTAATGACCAAATATCAGCAACAGCATCTATTCCCTCACCTCTCAACACTTCAGGTGCAATCCATAAAGGTGTACCACTCAAACCCACACCCAAACCCACACCCGTGTATTTTAACTTTCTTAAACCCTCATTGTTATTGTTAGTTTTTTGGAATAACTGAGCACAACCAAAATCAGCTAATTTAACCTTACCATGTGAATCCAACAACACATTCTTGCATTTGATATCACAATGCACAATTCCTTTCTCGTGCAAATAATTTAAGCATGTAAGAATTTGCTTAGCATAGGAACGAACAACATGTTCACACAAAGTTCCTCCAAACTGATCCACTACATCACTTATGCTACCTCCTCCAATGTGCTCCAAAAATATGTTGTACATACATTCGCCATTTGTTTCATGGGTTACTTCCTTCCCAAGACAATTAACTACATGTTTTGAGTTCTGCAAAGTCATCAGAATGTTGGCCTCATTCTCCAGGGATTTCCATCCAATCTCCGTCTTCGACGACTTAACCACAAATAGTCCTCCATTCCCCTTGTTCATTGCTATGTGCACATGACCATATGATCCTGAACCTAACATTTTACCTTTCACCCATTCTCCACTTGCTCCATAGATTGATGGCTTCATTGTCAAACTCATTTTCTTTTGTTAATGCATATAAAGATTTAGAAATAAAATGTGTCAATCTTCCATTTCATGTGTTTGAGAGATGACTATTTAGGGGATGATACATATAAATTTATATTAATATTTTATGTGTATACATATAAATTTATATCATGTCCAAAGACAATGATAATGGATAAGCAGTTTCCGATTGACCTATATGATAATCGGAAACCGCCATTTAGGAGCTTATAAAATTTAGAGGTCTTTTATGATAAAATGATTCGAATTTTTCCCTTAAAATTATCAAATAGAGAAAAAAGAAAGGGGCTTATGGGTGAAAATTCAAAAAGAGCGGGCAAATCATGTGCAATGTGAAATATCTTCCTTGTAAAAAATAGTTGTTTACTTAATACGGATAAAGGAATAGATAATTTCAATCATTAATGAATGCCATGCAATTGTATATTAGGGTGCCTATTAATTATAATAGCAAAGTTTTGTTGTTTTAAAAATTAAAATTATTTATTTGTGAGAACTATTTATGAAAAAATCAATTACTATTTTTGAGAAACAAGAAAATGTGAAAATAGGAGACATAAGACAACTCTAACCATACAAAATACATAGTAAATGAAATCAACATCAAGTAATCTTCACCTTTCACCTAATTTAGGAGAAAACCCGATTACTTCCCCATGTGAATGATTTGCAGCATCTTTTTTCTAGTTCTCTCAAATTACTTGTTCAATTTAGATTAAGCTTATGTTTTTTAATATAGTCTCGATCAGCATTTTTGCCATTAGCCCATGGTAATATTTTACCAATGCGCACACCAACGAACATAAAAAGATGGTGAACAACGAAGTAATCTATATTAATATATTGACAACTTAAAAGGTGCGAACATGCCGAACAATATCAAATAGAAAGATAGATCTGAAATGGTCAAAAGTAGTTGGAACTCAAGTAGGAATTTGACATTACTAAAACTAGGGCCGCTCTTGATAATTTGGAGGCTCAAGGCAATTCATTAATTATGGGCCCTACAATCAAGTTTATAGACATTTTATCTTATTAAATCATTTTTTTAAGGGAAATCATATTTTTATTTTAAATAATTTATCTTATTAAATTACAAAAATTACAAAGTTTGTAGGGTGTGCTAATAAACAACTTATCTTACTCAGTATTAAAATTACCTTTGTATGCAAATAATACCAATGCATCCTATAAATACGAGTATCTTAATGAACAATAGTACAAACACAACACAAACCTTTCCAAAACTTAGCTCAAGCAAACGAATCATTAATAATTTAAAAACTGTTTTACTACCTCCATTTCTCATTATATGCAACAATTTGTATGATTTGTGAGATTTAAAAAAAAAAAAACTGAAAAAAAAAATTAAAGTGTTGCACATATTAAGAGACGAAGGTAGTAAAAACAAAAAATAATTTGAACCCAAATGATGAATGTAAAAAGATGATAACAAATCAAGAACAAAAAAATTTATGTTAAAAAAATTAAAAAAAAAAACTTTGAATAAGTATATTGGTATAGTTGAAACAAATTTTATAAAAGATATTGAATTACAAAAATATAGCATATTAAATAATGAATTAACAAAGTACACACTATATGTACATACTTCGTACTCGATAGTAGATAGTGGGAAAAAAATGCATTTATAAAATAATATTCCATCCGTTTCAATTTATTCTTTACGTTTTGAACTTGGACACTATTCACAAATCATGTTTTGACTGTTGTTTGTGCTTTATAATTAAGTAAAAACATATTCATATGGGGCCTTGTTTGATTCGTCTTGACTTACTCTACTAGAATATCAAGATTTCATAATTTTTACAAATAAAAAATTAAAAATATAAGCGTTACAAAATTTACGTTGACAAGCGTTTATAAATGAAATGTAAAAAATAAAATGAAACAGAGGGAGTAGTAAATAGATATAAATCAATGATGTCGCACATGATACATCTAAAAGGTTTTAAAAAATAAAGTACAGTATAAAAGATGCTTGTGGGATGCGTCGAACTCGTCTGCTCCCCTTTACCATTGAGCTACCTGCGCTTCACTGTCTAGTTTTGCAAACAATCCATATTTAACAATTTTATGATGGGCCCTAGGCGAGTGCCTTGCTCGCTCCGCCCCAACAACTGCCTCCCTAAACATGGTACCATCCACTAATCCACCCCTTGCCCTTGCAAAAGTTGTGTGGGTGTTTACAGCTTTACATGATATAATGAATGGGCAAGGCCTTGGCCAAGGCGTGGCTTGTGGGCATGGGCAAGGTCATGGCCAAGGCGTGGCTCGTGGGCATGGACAAGGCCATGGACAAGGCTTGGCTCGTGGGCATGGGCAAGGCCATGGCCAAGGCTTGGCTCGTGGGCATGGGCAAGGCCATGGCCAAGGCTTGGCTCATGGGCATGGGTAAGGGCAAGGCCATGGCCAAGGCTTGGCTCATGGGCATAGACAATGCCATGGGCAAGGCATGGCTCATGGGCATGGCCCTGGTCACCATGGCCAAGGCCTTGGCCAAGGCGTGGCTCATGGACATGGCCAAGGCTTGGCCCGTATTAATAAGCAGGTCCAATAATACTTTATGCCAATTATAAAAGCCAAAACAACAAGGCTATGCACGTGCCCATGAGCCAAGCCTTAGCTAGGGCCTTAAGCCATGCCTTGCCCTTGCCCTTAGCCAAGGCCTTGCCCATACCTATAAGCCAAGCTTTGGCTTCTTAAGAAATTGAGTCACCGTGTTTTGTCTACTTAGAGATAATTAAGGCCATGGCATTAGCCTGGGCCATCCACGCCTTGCCCTTACCTTACATCGCCAATACAAGGCACCGTGTTTTGTCTGCTTAGGCCATGGCCTTGGCTTGGCCCATGAGCCACGCCTTGGCCTTGGCCATGACCCAAGCCTGCCCATGCCCATGAGCCAA
This sequence comes from Suaeda aralocaspica, assembly GCA_016808085.1. Lineage (NCBI taxonomy): Eukaryota > Viridiplantae > Streptophyta > Magnoliopsida > Caryophyllales > Amaranthaceae > Suaeda > Suaeda aralocaspica. The sequence goes on from PYUH01000180.1 coordinate 1,549,513, forward strand.
GCCTTAGCCATGACCTGGGCCATGTTCATGAGCCACGCCTTGGCCAAGGCCTTACACTAGTACAAAAAATGCATTTTGCTGCGGTTTTTTCCCGGGTATTTGCTGCGGTTTTGAACCGCAGCACTTATAGCAGCAGCAAATGATGAACTTTTTATTTGCTGCGGTTTAACCACAGTAAATAACACACCAGAAATTGGAGGGAAAAAGGATTATTTGCTGCGGTTCTTTGTAAAACCGCAGCAAATAGTGCAGTTTCCCACCAAAAAAAATACTTAGTTGGCGGTTTTGTGAATAACCGCAGCAAATAAGCACCCAAAAAAATAAAAATAAAATTCTTTTTTTTTTGCATTTTAAAGAAAAATTAGAAACTGAAATGTTATACATACATAGAATCAATTATTTTCAATTGAATTACACTTCAATCACAAAAAAATACAGTTCTATTCAACCATATATATACATTCATTCAACGATTCCTATTCTTATTCATTCATTCAAGCATTACCATTCATAAATAAACCCAATTCATTCATTCATAAAATCAATCATAAGCTCAATCTCATCTAAATATCTCATTCCAGCATCCATTACTCATTCAACCATTCTTTTGTTCAATCATTTATTTATATAGTAGTCTCATTCAATCATTTATTTTATAGTGTTCTCATTCATAACTCATACATAAACAAGANCATTCATAACTCATATATAAACAAGCAAAATTCATTCACAAGCATTCATATATTCATCATTCAACCAACATCACAGCAATAGCCACAAGAACACAACCGCAGCCACAACAACACAGCAATAGACTATATATATTTATGTTTTGCTGACATAATCTCCATCAGGGAAGTGGTTACGACCACCCACCATTCGAGTTAGGCTACTTCAACAGGTTTTTAAGCCTGGAGCAACTCAAACCTCAATGATGTTGACCATGGTCATCACTTGAGTCCCTTCATCATTTGGAAATAATTAGTGTCTTATGAAAAAAGGACTCATTTTTTATCAAGCAATCGTCGGACTATAAGGGACCCGATCATCATTCAACAATTGCATCACCATAAGAGATAGAACATTAGTATCTATGTTACCTCGAAATAAATCAGTATCTATGTGACTATGTTCATCTATATTAAGGCAATACAAGGTGCAGTGTTCATAAA
>PYUH01000180.1:1550699-1619390 GCA_016808085.1 Suaeda aralocaspica
AAAATTTAAAAAAAAAAAAAAAAAAAACGAAATAGAACATTATCCTTAATCATGTTTTTGTTTTTTTTGGGTAAATAAGTAAGTCAAATAGCACAAAACAACAATACACCTAAAGAGCACCACCACAATATTTGAACCTGTTTAAACACTGCATTAAACAATGCTCTTTAGGCCACCATGCACCTAAAGAATGAGGATAATGACAATAACACATCAATCAATCATAGCCTTAATCCCACAAGTGGGGTCAGCTAACATGAACCAAAATGATTATTCCGGGCTAACAATAATGATACACCTAAAGAAAACATTAAACAATGTTATCCGAGATATATGACTCATATACTTCAATGTCTTTGGCACAATCAATCAATCAATCAATCATAGCCTTAATCCCACAAGTGGGGTCGGCTAACATGAACCAAAATGATTATTCCGGGCTAACAATAGTGCATTAACTTCAATGTCTTTGGCACAAAAGTTGAAGACTACTTTGTATGCTATGTATGAGGAATATCGTTATTGTTCTGATCAACCATATAAGTTTGGATATAGAGAAGAGGTGTCTTCTTCCTTTAAGGGTGATTGTAATTCTCAAAAGAAAATTGAAGCATTGAAGTCTAAGTACAAGAAGCATAAAATTAGAAAGGATGGGGAATCAAAGTCAGAGGTAGACAAGTATTTGGAAGAGGAAGAGATGGAAGATGATGAGGGGTTTGATATTCTAGCTTGGTGGAAAGTTAATGCACCAAGGTTTCCTATTCTTTCTAAGATGGTTCGGGATGTGTTGGTTGTATCTATCTCAACAGTAGCTTCTGAAAGCGCATTTAGCGCTGGAGGAAGGATCCTTGATCCATTTAGGAGCTCTCTTTCTCCTAAGGTTGTTGGGAAGAAGGAAGTGACAGAGTTGCTGCAAAATTATATGAGTGTGGCAGAATATTATGGCAAGCTGAAGAAGCACTGGGAGGATAAACTTAATAACTTGGATTACTTGACAACTGCCTAAAAGTTGTGGTGAGTGGTTGATTACTTGGAATACAGCTGCTATGATCAAGCATTGTTGGGCCTTGTCTATGAAACAGGATAGATTAAGGGTGAAATGGGTACACATGTATTATATAAAACAGAAATCTTTCTGGACTATGCCTGTTCCTAATTACTTGGTCTTTGAGGAAAATCTGGCATAGTAGAGACATTCTGCAGAATGCTGGTGGTGGTGAGAAATTGATTCAGTCAGGGAAATTCAAAATCCAGAAGATGTATGCTCACCTAAGGGAAGTTGGCACAAAAGTGGAATGGAGGAGGCTTATCTTATCTGTAACAACAAGGCTAGTCCTAAGAGCACCTTTGTTCTGTGGATGGCTATTCAGAATAGACTTGAAACTAAAGATAGGCTGATGAGTTGGAAAATAAGTTCTGATGTGTGTTTTCTGTCAGCAGCCTGAAACTACTGAACACCTGTTTTTCAATTGTAACTATTCAAAGGAAGTTTGGAGTACAGTGATGCAGAAGGTGGGATTGAATAGATTTTGGCTTTCCCAGAAGAAGTTTCAGTTATTCTCTGAAATGTGATAAGCTTATATGCTATTAGCCTATTGCTTGCAGCAAATATAGTGTCTGCCTAAATTTAAACAAGCTTAACAATAACACAATACACAAGTTTAACAGTGCAGCATTCATGAGCCACAAAACACAGCCTTGACAACTGTACAACATAGCTACTAGCAACACATGTGAAACAACAACAACAATCAACAGCAGACAATCAACAGCCAGCAGCAGACAATCAACATGAATTAAGTCAGCAATAATTTCAAAAGCATTGCTAATATGAATCTACGCCAATTAATTTATCTACCCTACGCCCATATATACACCCAATGCCAATATATGAAAAGCATATCATGAAAATATTGCTTACCATCAACAGCCATCAGTCGGCACCCAATGACTGTTGTTTGTGCTTATCAATGACTGTTGTTTGTGACTATCATCGTCCAGATTTGGTGGCACCACAGTTCGAGGATTTTGGCACCATCATTGACACAGAACGTGTTGAATCTGATCTTCCCTCTATAAAGGTAAATAAATTCTCACATCTGTCCACTTTAGAAATAATAGTGGATAACCTCTTAATTAGATAACCTCTTTATATTCGACTTGCACCTTATTGCTACTGTTCTTATCTTACCTGTAGATAAAGAGAGTTACAGGCCCTAATCGAGTTGATTTGAATAAGCATTATCAGAAGCAGTTGCAAATGTGGGGCGAGATGGATAGGCGATTGTTGCAAATTTACCGGGTTCCAAATGACGACCAGGCCTCAACTTCGGATACAAATCCAAGCCCTCGTACTAGCCCTCAACCGGACAGTCCTCCTCAACTGGACAGTCTTCCTCAACTGGACAGTCCTCAACCTCAAATGAGGCAAATAAGGAGGCGTGGTATGCCGGATCCTGTAACAATTCAACCGGAAGGGGAAAAGCGATTAAGAAAAGGCAAAAAAAGTGTTTCCTTTATCAACCGCTCATTTGGAGAAAAGAAGAGGTATTTTTATTGTTTTTTGCATGAATAAGTAGGTTGCTAAAGTGCTCTACATATTAGTAGCCTATGTTTGAGAATAGGTTGCTAAAGCGCTCTACATATTAGTAGCTTTGCAATGACAATGGTATGCTGTGATTTATACTTGATCTCTTGGGCAATTAAATAATAATTATACTTGTTAACATATATAATACTAAATAAATTCACAATAAAAGGCAAACTTGCATAAAAAACATTACATATAAAGTACCAAATAACATTACAAAGTATTTCATTAAAAATAGATAAGCCTCCGTCCAAAAAAATAACCCTAGAAGAAACTGATAATACTAACATATAATAATAAGCTAATACAATGACCCTTCATCTTTCTGATCATAAAATCTCTCCACTAACATCCTTGATCATTTAAATTCAGGAAAGTACAAGACATTCCTCAATACAACCTTAGGTCCAAGAACATGAACATATCTCTGTAACCTTCTCTTTCTCAGACAAACATTTTTCATCACATACCATATGTTCTTATGCTTCGGAGTCTATAATCCAAGTATGCTTTCCAATGAAATCATAATAAAAATTTGCCTTATTAGAGAAGACTATACCTGCAAAGTTGCTCAATCCTGATTAATTTCCAAAACTAGTACTTGCCTCAATTTTCTCGACAGCATATTAGTAGCCTATGTTTGAGAATAGGTTGCTAAAGTGCTCTACATATTAGTAGCTTTGCAATGACAATGGTATGCTGTGATTTATACTTGATCTCTTGGGCAATTAAATAATAATTATACTTGTTAACATATATAATACTAAATAAATTCACAATAAAAGGCAAACTTGCATAAAAAACATTATGCTTGACAGTTTTTCCTTCTTCTTTAGCACCTACATTGGCTGCATATGCTGAGTTTTTTTTTCCCTTTTGAGGTGGGTTCTTAAACCAATGGCTGCATATGCTGAGTTTTTCTTTCCCTTTTGAGGTGGGTTCTTAAACCAACCTGGATACCCCTGTATCTTGAAACATCCATCTTTAGTGTGTCTTTTCATCTTGCAATGGTCACAAAAATAATTCTTCATTCTCTCTTCTTTGGTTTTCCTCTTTCTGAGGAAAATTCTTCTCACCTTGTGAACTTTTGAAGTTTTCCTTCACAGCAGAAATCCGCCGACTGATGGCTGTTGATGGTAAGCAATATTTTCATGATATGCTTTTCATATATTGGCATTGGGTGTATATATTGGCGTAGGGTAGATAAATTAATTGGCGTAGATTCATATTAGCAATGCTTTTGAAATTATTGCTGACTTAATTCATGTTGATTGTCTGCTGCTGGCTGTTGATTGTCTGCTGTTGATTGTTGTTGTTGTTTCACATGTGTTGCTAGTAGCTATGTTGTACAGTTGTCAAGGCTGTGTTTTGTGGCTCATGAATGCTGCACNTGAATGTTGCACTGTTAAACTTGTGTATTGTGTTATTGTTAAGCTTGTTTAAATTTAGGCAGACACTATATTTGCTGCAAGCAATAGGCTAATAGCTTATAAGCTTATCACATTTTAGAGGATAACTGAAACTTCTTCTGGGAAAGCAAAAATCTATTCAATCCCACCTTCTGCATCACTGTACTCCAAACTTCCTTTGAATAGTTACAATTGAAAAACAGGTGTTCAGTAGTTTCAGGCTGCTGACAGAAAACACACATCAGAACTTATTTTCCAACTCATCAGCCTATCTTTAGTTGCAAGTCTATTCTGAATAGCCATCCACAGAACAAAGGTGCTCTTAGGACTAGCCTTGTTGTTACAGATAAGATAAGCCTCCTCCATTCCACTTTTGGGCCAACTTCCCTTAGGTGAGCATACATCTTCTGGATTTTGAATTTCCCTGACTGAATCAATTTCTCACCACCACCAGCATTCTGCAGAATGTCTCTACTATGCCAGATTTTCCTCAAAGACCAAGTAATTAGGAACAGGCATAGTCCAGAAAGATTTCTGTTTTATATAATACATGTGTACCCATTTCACCCTTAATCTATCCTGTTTCATAGACAAGGCCCAACAATGCTTGATCACAGCAGCTGTATTCCAAGTAATCAACCACCCACCACAACTTTTAGGCAGTTGTCAAGTAATCCAAGTTATTAAGTTTATCCTCCCAGTGCTTCTTCAGCTTGCCATAATATTCTGCCACACTCATATAATTTTGCAGCAACTCTGTCACTTCCTTCTTCCCAACAACCTTAGGAGAAAGAGAGCTCCTAAATGGATCAAGGATCCTTCCTCCAGCGCTAAATGCGCTTTCAGAAGCTACTGTTGAGATAGATACAACCAACACATCCCGAACCATCTTAGAAAGAATAGGAAACCTTGGTGCATTAACTTTTATCGAAGCTAGAATATCAAACCCCTCATCATCTTCCATCTCTTCCTCTTCCAAATACTTGTCTACCTCTGACTTTGATTCCCCATCCTTTTGAATTTTATGCTTCTTGTACTTAGACTTCAATGCTTCAATTTTCTTTTGAGAATTACAATCACCCTTAAAGGAAGAAGACACTTCTTCTCTATATCCAAACTTATATGGCTGATCAGAACAATAACGATATTCCTCATACATAGCATACAAAGTAGTCTTCAACTTTTGTGCCAAAGACATTGAAGTTAATGCACTATTGTTAGCCCGGAATAATCATTTTGGTTCATGTTAGCCGACCCCACTTGTGGGATTAAGGCTATGATTGATTGATTGATTGATTGATTGATTGATTGATTGTGCCAAAGACATTGAAGTATATGAATTTTGCTTGTTTATGTATGAGTTATGAATGAGAACACTATAAAATAAATGATTGAATGAGACTACTATATAAATAAATGATTGAACAAAAAAATGGTTGAATGAGTAATGGATGCTGGAATGAGATATTTAGATGAGATTGAGCTTATGATTGATTTTATGAATGAATGAATGAATGGGTTTATTTATGAATGGTAATGCTTGAATGAATGAATAAGAATAGGAATCGTTGAATGAATGTATAGATATGGTTGAATAGAACTGTATTTTTTTGTGATTGAAGTGTAATTCAATTGAAAATAATTGATTCTATGTATGTATAACATTTCAGCTTCTAATTTTGCTTTAAAATGCAAAAAAAAAAAAAAAGAAAAAAAGAAAAAATTTATTTTTTGGGGTGCTTATTTGCTGCTGTTATTCACAAAACCGCCAAATAAGTATTTTTTTGGTGGGAAACTACACTATTTGCTGCGGTTTTACAAAGAACCGCAGCAAATAATCCTGTTTCCCTCCAATTTCTGGTGTGTATTTGTTGCGCTTACCTGAATAACCGCAGCAAATAACCCAATTTTTTGTTGCGGTTAAACCGCAGCAAATAAAAAGTTCATCATTTGCTGCTGCTATAAGTGTTGCGGTTCAAAACCGCAGCAAATACCCGGGAAAAAACCGCAGCAAAATGCATTTTTTGTACTAGTGTTACCCATGAGCCAAGCCTTGGCCATAGCCTTGCCCTTGCCCACGCCCATGAGCCAAGCCTTGGCCTTGCCCGTGCCCATGAGCCAAGCCTTGGCCATGGCCTTGCCTATGCCCATGAGCCAAGCCTTGGCCATGGCCTTGCCCTTGCCCATGCCCATGCCCATGAGCAAGGCATTGGCCATGGCCTTGCTCATGCCCATGAGCCACGCCTTGGCCAAGGCCTGGTCAATGAGCCACACGCCTTGGCCAACGCCTTGCCCGTGCTCATGAGCCAAGCCTGGGCCAAGGCCTCGCCTATGCCTATGATCAAGCCAAGTCTTGGCCATGGCCATGGCCATGCCTATAATACCTCACATTTTCATGTATTTAAACAAAGTATTTTTGTATTTCATACGTATAACCTACGTATTTATTCATATAATTTTAGTATTTTTATTGAAAATTATGTTCAATAAAGGTATTAAATAAAAAGAAATTAACAAAAATATAGTAAATAATAAAGTTTTGGTTAAAAGTATTATTTTTAATCTTAAATAGTATTTTTATGATTAAAAATATCTTTAAAACTTCTAAAAATAGTTTTTCTAAGGTTTCCTAATTTACTTAGGAGTGTTTATTAGCCCCACCAAAATCCTACTTTAAGGCCTATAAATACCCTACAAAACCTAAAATTCCAAATTTTACTGATCATACTAGTCAATTAGGATTTCAAAACTTTTGATAGAAAAAAAAAAAAAGAAGGTTTAAGATCCGAAAAAAAAATATTTTCGAAAATTTCGAAGAAGAAAAAAAAAATTAATTTGGATCCCCGGGATCCGCGCGCATCCGGACCCCGCCGCAGCAGCAGCCAGTCGGCCGCCGTGCGCCACCAGCCGACCACCACTGCCGGACCTCCTCCCCCGTTTGGTATATTTTCGACTTTTATAAAAAAAATTCTACTTCTTTATTTTTGATTCAGTTTTACAAATTTATAATTATAATTGTGTTTAATCATGTTTTTATAAGTTTAATCATGTTTTGATATATGTATGAATTGTTTTAAGGCATGAATTAAATTTGTTGTTCATGAAATTATAAATTAGGGTTTGAATAATTTATAAAGTTATGATTTTTATGAAATTTTATGTTCTAAACTTCGATAGTATGATCATAAATTATTGTTGGGTAAATTTATGATGTTGTTATTAAGTTTAGATTGATTTTTAAGGGTTTTAGACTTGTTTTATAAAGCTGTCAAAATTTTATAATAATGAATTTGAGTTGAATAAATATTATAAACATGTTTAATTATATGAAAAATTGTTCTAAAGCCTAGGTTGACTTCATAAACGCTAGTAGATTGTAGAAGTGTTTTGACATGAAATCATGATGTTTTCATAAGTTTTTCATGACTTTAAAGTTAAGAAATAAATCTGCAATTTTAATAAAAACAAGCTAAATTGAGTTTAAAGTGCCCAAATTGCACTAGTATGATCATACATCAATTCTATGGTGAAATATATAAATTTTAGTATGTTTTNCTATGGTGAAATATATAAATTCTAGTATGTTTTATGATGTTTAAGAGTGGTTTTAAGCATGTTTAACATGCTGTCCAGATTTTATAAATTAATTAAATAGTCTTTTAAAGTATGTAAATAGCATAAATTGATCATGTAAGTAAGGCAATACATCATATGATCGATTTGTGTCATTTTCGGAAGTTTTCAAGGAGTTTTGATAAATTTAGATTGCTGTCCACTTTTCCAAAGTGGCATGAAAATATTATTAAGGTTTTATAAAGTGTAATTAAGTCCCGAAAACAAAGTAGAATTGCAATAGAGAACAAAATTGAAGTATGGAATTGAATAGAGACCAAATAAGGAATGTTTTGGACAAAGTTTCCAAATTTAGAAGTTGGTTAAGGTTGTTGTAGAATTTAGCCAACAAGATTTTTATTTCAGCTCGGTTTTCCTTGTGTAGGAGACTTTGATTTAGTCCACTTCTAGAGTTGTGGCGGAGCATAGCTATTTTACAAGGTACGTAAGTACTAAAGGCAAACATAGGAGTTTAGAATGCATGCTTGAGAAATTCTGGTTTATATGAATCTTATATGCTTGTTTTGGTTCATGAATACATGTGCATGACAAGTTATTAGTAGCATGTTTCTAATGCTAATGACATTCCATGTTAAATAGACAGTTTAACTTTTTATGAGCATGAATTGGAATGTTCTAATCAGTATAGTTTGGCCAACAGTTTTATGAATAAAGGAAGAAGATAATTTTTAAAGTTGATTAGATATGTAATCAATAAGAAAGTTAGTAGTGAATTTGTTCACATGATTAATAGAAGTAATGAGCAATTATTTATGCATATAATACCACTCACAGTTTAATGTGTGGTCAAGACGAAAGTAAGTTATAATACCACTCACAGTTAATCTGTGGTCAAAAAGAAAGTAAGTTGTTAGCCACTCACAGTTAATGTGTGGTACAGGAGGTTCAGTTTAATTAAAGGACTCACATAAGTTGATTTGGAATCACCTTAAAGTAAAGATAATGAATATGGTTGCTTGATTATATGCATGTCTCTATGTGATGTTGCATGAGAGTCATAACAATGTTAAACCTGTTAAATCACATAAAGTGTAAGAGTATTCGCACCAAAACTCTTGGAACGTATATACCTTGAGTATGAACAAAGCGGGGAGTCATATGGAACAGTGACCTATGACTTCTAATTGGAGTACAAGACATTGTACTCTTTTATATTATAAATGCGCTGGATATCTGTCACCTCGTGTGACATAGGTAATACCTTCTTGGAGTTGCTCCCAAGTTGGTGCCCAATAGGGCGATTTTAAAGGAAAGGAAAGTCGTTCGATGCCGAATCCAAAAGTTAAATATAATAATAATAATAATAATAATAATAATAATAATAATAATAATAATAATAAAAATAATAATAATAATAATAATAATAATAATAATAATAATAATAATTTTATTGAGTCTATGTACAGGTAAGAAGGTGGTTAAAGGTAAGTTGAGTGCAAGTTTTTATGGTTTATTGTTATTGCATAGTCTTTAGTAGTTATGTACCCAGCGTTGCTGACTGTTTGCTTTGTGTGCATGGCTTTGTCTTGGACTTGGCCCTACGATGACCCACTTGTGGTGAGTAGTTGTTTAGAAAAAGGAAAGCTGCAGGTACAAGTGGGCATAAGTCATTTCATGATGGGATGGAGTGAGAGCGCTTGATGTGGTTGTAGTTTTACTTTATTTCAATTGCTTTCAGAGACTAACGTTTATTTGATTGTTTGGGATTTTGAAAGACTTCTGATTATTAATTTTGGTTTGGTTTTAAAAGGGCCATTACTATGGTTCCAAAGTGTAATAAATTTAAAGTTGATTTTATTTTAAAGTTGTTTGAAGTTTAGTTTTAAATTTTTTCGGTTTTAAAGACTTCCGCTGTATTACTTTGATAAAAGCCTTAGCCGTTATCACGGTGGCGGTAATACTTTGGTTTTTCCATATATAGTAGTTTAATAAATATTATATCTACTAGTTTAACATGTTTTCCGGAAAAATTAGGAAGCAGAAAGTTTGGAAAAATCCAGGGTGTTACATTGCCCATGCCCGCGAGCCAAGCCATGGCCATGGCCTTGCCCATGCCCACGAGCCACGCCTTGGCTAAGGCCTTGCCCATGGCCTGATCCATGAGCCATGCCTTGGCCAAGGCCTTGTGTGTGACCATGAGCCAAGCCTTGCCCATGGCCTAGTCCATGAACCACACGCCTTGGCCAAGGCCTTGCCCGTGCCCATGAGCCAAGCTTTGGCCATGTCCATGAGCCAAGCCTTGGCCATGGCCCGTCCCATGCCCACGAACCAAGCCTTGGCCATGACCTTGCCCATGCCCACGAGCCAAGCCTTGGCCATGGCCTTGCCCATGCCCACGAGCCACGCCTTGGCTAAGGCCTTGCCCATGGCTTGGTCCATGAGCCACGCCTTGGCCAAGGCCTTGCCCGTGCCCATGAGCCAAGCCTTGCCCATGGCATGGGCCATGAGCCACGCCTTGGCCAAGACCTTGCCCATGCCCATGAGACAAGGCCTTGCCCATGCCCATGAGGCAAGCCTTGGCCATGACCTTTGCCTTGGCCATGACCTTTGCCTTGCCCATGAGCGACGCCTTGGCCATGGCCTTGCCCATGGTCTGGGCCATGAGCCACGCCTTGGCCATGGCCTTGCCCTTGCCCATGCCCACGAGCCAAGCCTTGGCCATGGCCTTGCCTATGCCCACGAGCCAAAACTTGGCCATTGCCTTGCCCATGGCTCGTAGCGGGTCTCTCCCCCTCATACACACAAATTTTGACACTAGTCTGATAATCCTTATCTGTGGTATACATGTTCTCCATCTTTACAGGAACTGGAGTGTTCCGGAGAATTATGTAAAGAAATGTTATGCAGTAAAAGCTAAATCCTGAAAAGTCCATGTTTGGTGCCAATTTAAGCTTGTGGCCTTGGTTTTCTATTTTCTCCATAAAACTTGGACATTCTATGCTCTATTATCATTTAATCTCCTACATGCAAGAGTTCTGTACATCTGTTTTTGTGTGTTCCACCAATCTTGGTGACAATCATGGAAACAAAACACAACAAAATAAATTTTTGAAGTCGTGCATGTAGCAAAAATTGGTTGAAGAGCATGGAAGAACAAATTCTTTTGAAATTTGAAGGGATTACTGGACTATGCAACAACAATACATCTCAAGGATGATCTGAAAACCATGTAAGGTCTATGAAAAACATATGCAAAATCACAAAGACACAGGGTTACCGCTATATTTGTTTTTCAGAGGAATGAAGTCCATCCCCATAAGACTCCCCTCACCTTCTCAGCTCTCAGATTTAAAGCACACATTTTTTCATCATCCAAATACAGGGACACATGCTGTGAGATTTGTAGTGCAGTTTGGTTTTCATAGTCCATGTATTATAAATAAAACAAAATTAAAGGCATGCCCTGCCTGTGTATGCCTCTTGTACAAGACAAGAAAAGAAACCCATAGCCTCTCACTTATGTGGCTTTGGTCTTCCGGTAGTAAAAGAACCAAGAGTATCACAATTTCACGAACTAGGATCCAAGAAAATCCATTTTCTACAAAGAGGCCAGTTCGCCAAAATATTTGGTCACAGTCTACAGATAAACTTCATTTTGTGGAAAGAACCAAGCATACGTAAGAAAATTTCAAATCCTATCCACTATTTTGTTTGGATACAACAAAAGTGAGGGAAAGGAAGGGATGGAGTCTCCTTCATTTAGATAACAAAAATGGGAGGTGAGGGAAAAGAAGGGATGGAGTTTCCTCCATTTAGCTCACAAAAATAAGAGGTGAGGGAAAGGAAGGGATAGAGTTTCCTCCATTTGGATAACAAAAATGAGAGGTGAGGGAATTGGGAGAAAGAGAAATTGAAGGAAATTGCTCCCTTTAATGTTGAAGAAACAAATACTTCCCAAAATGAGAAGATTCAGAAGGAAAACTCCCTTTCACACACTGCTACTGCCATCTTCCAATGATTATATTGGAATATTCTTGGCTACTTTTGTAGCTTGCTAGGGTTACTGCAATTGAACTAGGGGATTTTATTATGGTTTATTGGTGAGCAAATTCCTTCACTCTCTCCTCTTCTTTCACCTCCCCTTCCTTCCCCTTCCTTCCTCTTCCTTCCCCTCCATTTCCTTCCAAAATTTGTATCCAATATTCTATGTTCAGTAATTTACAAGAAATTCTTCTATGGACTTGACATGGCTGGGAAGATTAATTATGAAGATAATAAACAGAAATATAATTGAAATTCGGAAGAAAAAACTCCAAACAAGAGGTGGCACAAGGTCAAAAATATAAAATGAAACTTGAATTAACAAAAACACAATAATCTTAATGACAGTTTTTACCAAACTACCTATTTATCAGATTTGATTTTCATGTCCCCCTTTCTCCTCTAACAAAGCATCTATGATGCCACACTAGCTTCTCCTAACTAAATAATCATGTGCTACCTAGAATTCCTTCAACAATAAGACAACTAATTACAGAGCTCAAGACAGTGAGCAATACTGGAAGTGATACCAAGCAACTACATCCATATTTTCGACAAGAAGTGACCAATATAAATCACTTGCTTGTAATCCCACTATTTGGTGAGCTTCTAGTCACCTAATAATTGACAATATTAATTATTCAACCTTTACTCATCCATTACTATTTTGTAGAAAAATTTAATCAAAATCAATATATTATCTCTGGAAATTTTTCTTTAAACAAAATATCAAAATTCACAATCAGAATATAGTTCAAAACCTCAATATTTTGTCTTACCACTCAATTCATTTCATATTTCTAATATGAGATAGCGTCAGCACATTATTTCATGTCAAATGAAACTTCAGGTTTCCATAACAGGTAATTATTAAACTCGAATGGCCTAATTTTAAATATCACAACCAATCACTTTTCTAAATTTTGGTTACTTTTCAAACACTAGTGATCACTTTATTAGACATAATTTATCCATGGCCATGAATATGATGTGATATAAGAGCACTGATATGTGTTTAATTTCTTTCTACACTTGGAAAAACAATCAATTGGTACTTGATCCAATAATTATTTATACTTTGCTGGAGCATTAATTATTATCATGATACAATCTCTTCCGAAGATTGATAAGAAAATGTATCACTTTTTTCATCATTGAAGATTCTTATCTTTGGAACCTATTAATCTGATCTACCAAGTTTTAGGAGTACTCTAGATGCATTAGCAACAGATGTGTCCTTCTAGGACATTGAATTTAGAATATTTACAAATTACAATATGGCCGATGACATTTATTTATATCCAAATTCAAGATGGCATTATTCTAAACAATTAATTATTATGTGGCCACCTCTATTAAGTAAATCATTGATGATTAAGCTAATGTATGTACCAACTTCATCATCAATATCTTTTATTATTCATGCGCAAGGATTACTTAAATAAAGATCATCTTCCCTAATTCTTGCATACAGATTATGAATATAATCCAACAAATATTAAAATAAAATAAAATTACAACAATAAAGGTGTGAGTTTTCTTTCAGCAATATCATGTATCAAATAAATTGTTCATATGTACATTGCATGCTTAAATATTTATACGAAACAAGATGATAACTTCGAAGGTTTGTTGATGGCTTCTAAGAATAATGCAAGTATGGGGGAAATAATGGCTTATGGGGATTCAAGGCTTTTGGGATCTTCAAAGACATCATCATGGGTGTGTATAGTGACACACGAAAATACTTGATCATTGAAGCAAAGGAAAGAATGGTGGAATTAGGGGAATAAGATGGTTTTGCCAATGAGTTTTTCCCACTTCACTTGATAGGGTTTTCTCATTTTTGGCATTGAGTCTTTTTATTCTTGAAGTGTCTTAATCATCATTTACAGCCTTATACACATGAGGAATGACTTCTTGAAAGTTTCTTGATTAAAAGATTGAATCTTGAAAGATTTCTTGAAGATTTAAAGAAAAAGTCACAAAATAGCGCAAATTTGGACAGTTTGTTCTTGCGTCAATTTTGGCGTTTTTTTGGGTGATTTGGGTAAATATGATTTTTGTGTAATTCTGGTTGTAATTTGTTGATTATCTTGATTAGCAAGGTAAGAATAAGTTTGTTAGGATATTTTTCAGATTAGATAGAGTTTGTTAGGATATTTTAGCAAGTTGCATGACATGCAGTGATGATGTGACATTCTTATCTTGTGCGTCATTGATGAGTGACTAGATTAGGGTGAATTTTCCTAATGTTGTGCATGTAAAATTATCTTAGTTTACTTGGGATTTGTTGATGACTATGACTATAAATCATCTCAACATTAGCTTGTAAAAATTCAGATTAGTGAATTCAATAAACATTGATTGTTTAAGTTTGCTTGTTTTCTACAAAAACAAATAAAACCGAAAGTGAGGAAAATTTTCGAGTGTGTGAAATTTTTGAACACTTTGTGAGAGTTGGTGCTTAGGCTTTAGACTCTTGTGAGGATAGTTTTAGGAATTGAGGGTGCATTGCTTTAATCAATTCATAAAATTATTCGACCTAGATCGTTTTTCTTGGTGCTTGGCTTTAGAGAACCAAACTAGTTTATATCTTTGTGAGTGGCGATTTCTATTATCAATATTCACATCAAATATGTGATTCTCATGGAACTATGAACCATGTTACTACCCAATTGTATTGAGCTTTAAATTGCAATCTCATTTTATGCATGGGCATATATATATATATATATATATAATGTAGTATACAATCTTTTTCATTAAGCAAAGTTCCTCATACTTTTATAGCTAGTTACTTACATAAAATCATAATAAAACATATTTCACTATTATAATTGATAATCTTCAACCATGCTAATCCTAATCAAGACTATATCATAAAAGCCAAAAACAATATAAAATAGATTTCTTGAAATATATATATATATAGTAGGTTTTTTTTGGAGAGTCTTTAGAACACCACATAGGATTAGCTATTTTATATTTATCCAATCTAATTAAAAAAATAATTTACATTTATCCATGAAAAAAGATATTACGTATACATATTTATTCAAGCTAATTAAAGAGATAGCGTATATTTATCCTATCTACTGGAAAAAGATAATTTTT
Source organism: Suaeda aralocaspica (assembly GCA_016808085.1). Lineage (NCBI taxonomy): Eukaryota > Viridiplantae > Streptophyta > Magnoliopsida > Caryophyllales > Amaranthaceae > Suaeda > Suaeda aralocaspica. The sequence goes on from PYUH01000180.1 coordinate 1,565,430, forward strand.
CTATATACTTGTATATAAATTTAACATAAAACGTGAATAACTTTAATTATTTATCAGTAAAAATAATAAAAATTATGTGATTAAAAAATACATGCTGAGATGAATAATTTAAGATCTCATATAAATATATTTGGTTCAACGATGTATTTGGTCAAAATGTAGCAATTAAAAACCATAGAGATAAAGTTTTTATAAAAATTTTATATCATAACAAATTAGTTAATCTCTGGAAAATATATACTAAAAGTCAATGGATTAAGAGCGTCACGTAAGTAGAACAAGGGAATCAAGTTCAAGACAAAAATTTATCTATCATATTAGATAGTAAATTTACTATGAGATAAATATGCTGAATTATTGTTGGCCAGAGATGTTTATAAAGAGACAATTATACAATTATTTGTGAAAAATAATTATAGAGGGAATTAATTGGTAATCTGTTACGGAGTACTAACATCTCCTTAGCCCTTACGATGTTGAATTCCTTAGAGTGCCAAAGTCATAATATAGACTTACGAAGTATTTAACTATATACTTCCATTCCAATTAGGCCCCAATCACCAATACTATTAATTAATTTATCAAAGCAATTACTTCGTATCATTTTAATTTGTGTTCGAATTTACATCTTAATTATATTAGCCGACACTTTCAAATTTCAATCACATTGCACGTTTGTCTCATTTGTTGATGAGTTATCACGACATCTTTTAGGTATGCAAGATTAATTTTTCTACTACCTTTGTTTCAAATTAGTTGAAACAACTCTATTTTGCCGAGCAAAGTTTGATGGTCAAATTATATGTCCACTGTATTGTTAATGTTAGTATATATCTTGTAGGGATATTGATCCTTATGTTATACGTAGTGATTTTTAAGCCAAACATATTTTTATCATTGATAATATAGTTTTATTATAGGAATAAGTGAATACATGCTTCTTTCTTCGCTAAATGATTATAATTATGAGGGTTATAGCATATAAAGTGCTGCATTAATTTATTTTTTTCTAAATCAATCATGTTTGATTAAATTAATTTTTTAAGAGTTTAAATTTTTCTCAACTAAAATTTAAATGAATAAAAAATAGTTTCAAATCAAATAATCAACTTTATATTTATTGAGAAAATTATTAATTAGATTAAAAAAAACTACTATATATTAAATAACATTAGTTAATCTTTTAAAATAAAATATTATAGTAGCCCTTGCATCACACGGGTTTTAAATAATTTCCTTTTTAGTTCAATATTGCACATGAGATAAAAATAACATATATGTGGCAAGTGAATATTCCCAAATTAATCACCTTCGGTGATTTAATTATATTATTTATGTTCACCAGTTCATTTCTCTAATGATGAGTGTTGTCCTTGGTCTTTTACACTTACTTCGTTTCCATTATTGTGGTTATCACATACACTTCAGGAAATGAATTCAATGCATAGAATATAATATATGCATTAGTACATAATTCCATAATTCATACTTTCAACAATATGTACCTTATATATATATATATATATATATATATATTATGTATACCAATAATTAGGGGTGAAAGTAATTCGAATTAAAACGGAAGATCGAACTAAACCAAACCATTTTGGAAATTTGGATCGGACTTTTTTGTAATTTGGACCGGTTTGGATTGAAAATTTTTTATTTTTGGGTTTTCGGTTTGGACTTGGACTGGACCCCTCGGTAGACCGTACACCGAACTTTAGACCGTATAGTAATAAACCTTTAAGTCCTTAATGGCCTTAAGCCTACTACTTGTTAAGCAGTTATGTTTAAAACACCAAAAGCTGCAAAATCCTAAAATTCTCTATCATCCTTTTTCAAAGTGTGTAGTAATTGATTTAGTGAGTTATTGGATAGTACTACAGATTATTGCTACAAATATATTAAGCAGAAATTGTTGTACAAAAAAAAAATATCTTTAAAATTCGGATTGGATTGAATCCAAAATCGTAAGACCGAATTTAGGTGGATTGGATTGGATTGGATTGGATTGAAATTCAATATGAATCGGATCGGTCTCAAATTTCAAAGACCGAAAAGATATAATTTGGATTTAGATTGAGCAATAATTCAAACCATAAACCGAACTTTTACCCCTACCAATAATCAACCGGTACTAGTGACGATAGAAGTATGACAAGATAATTGAATAAAATATTACAGTATAATCATAAAAGATGTGGACATTGAATAATGCTATAAACAAACCATTGCCAGAACTCCCGGTACAATCCATACACTTTAAAAACCAAAGTAGCTCAAATACTGTTCAAAATGAACAGTGTACAGTTGTTTTCCTTCTTCTTGTTTGCGTCAGAGTTAATCTCAGCCATTTATTCTTAGCCCATCCATCTCAACCATCCATTCCTTCTCTTTACCCTTTCATCCCCTCTTTTTCTTTCTTCGGCCAAAAATTTTCGCCATTTCCTCCCTTCTTTCTCTCTCCTCCACCATTGAGTTAGGGTTTCAATGAATTGCAACTCTTTTTGGTTAAAATGATGCAGCGGCGGAAATCGTGGTGCTCTTGCAATGCTCTCATTCGGAATTTCTAGGTTAGGGTTTTGATTTCAATTTTTTATTTCCATTTATGATTTCGAATTGGTTTTTTTTTTTTCAATTCAATTTGGGTTCTATAATTTCGATTTAGGGTTTTAAGATACAATGATGGTGATGAGTTTTTGGGTTATAGCTGTGGCCGATGAAGGAAGGCAAAGCCACATCGTGCGGTAGTGATGAGTTACTTATCATGTTCAACTAGGTAATTCTTCATCTTGTTTTTGCAATTTTTATCATGTTTTCGTTGTATTAATACGTAAATGCAACCCTTTTTCGTGGATTCCATTGTCGATCTTGTTTTCATTCATTTTTTCAGGTGAATTTGGTTCGTGGTTGCAACCTTTTGGGTTGATTCAATTGTTTCTTAAATTTCTGCTTAATTCAGTTCATCCTTGCAACCCTTTAGTGGTTAATTCAATTGTTGCTTATCTTGTGTTTTGATTGTGGAGTTTTGTTATGACTTAGGGTTGGGGTTTTGTTTGTAATTACAATCTCATTCTAAATAGTTATAATTAACAGTAGTCTTAGGTTGTTTTTTCAAATTGGATATAGTTGATAGTCATCAATCTGAATAACTCTTGCAATTTTGTTAAACTTCTGAATAAAATCCTCTTTTATGATCTTGTTTAATTTTGGTTTTGATTATTTTTAATTTTTAATTTTTCTATCGATTACATGCTTATTTTTCAAAATTTTCTTCTTATGAATTTTGGGTTTATTTTTTTGGGGTTTGTATTTATTTTGTAGGAAGAAGAGATTAGCTGAGATGAAGGAGGATTCAAAGGTCGTGAAAGTCAAGTCAATTACACCTATTTCCAGGGCGTATTTATTCGTGAGGTTTCTGAGGTTGTTGTGTGATGTGGCTTGGTTGATATTCATTCATGGTATTGATGGTTTCCAATTTAGTTTTTTTTTTCGAATTGAATTTCATTTTTTGATAGAAGGTTTTGATTTTGTAAGTTTCGTTTGAAGGATGATTATTCGCTTTTTCTTTTTTGAAGGGTTGAGTTTTCGGGTGAGATTATGTGGGTTTATGGAATTATAAGCTGTTGATGATGAATTGTGTTTGAGCTTCAAAATAGTTTAATTTTTCGAGGTTTTGATTTCTCTAGGGTTTTCAAATCAGGTTAAAATTTTCGGGGTTTTGTGTTTGGTTTTAATTTTGATCCCTTTCCTCTTGAAAGAGGGTGTTTGTTCTTTTCTTACGATGGTGATCTGTGCTTCAGTTGTAGTTGCGGGGAATTAGGCTAGGCAGCAGTGGAAGTAAGTGGAGTTCGTCAATCTGGTCTGAATAAGAAACGGTATGATTACTTCTTTGATTTGTTTGTTCTTGCAACCCTTTTTGTTTTTTTCCCTTTTTGTTTTTTCGAACATTTGATGTTGTCTGATGTTTGGTGATCAAACTATAAACGTGTGTTTGCGAGTTTATGCTTCCACTAATGATAATTGATGCAATTTTACTTGGTTGGAGCTTGCTGGAAGTTGTTGCGAATCTATTTTATTTACCGATTAATTGCTTGTTATTTCATGCTTTTATGATCTTAGCTTTCGCTGATTTGTTAGTATTTCTCTCATATTTGGGTTGGACCCTCACAGTGTCAGGTTTCCTCTCATCTTTCTCTATCTTCAATCGCGCAATTTCAGGTTCGATTTTACGCTACCCTAATTGAAATTGTTATTAAGATTGTTTATGAAATCATTATTCTTTCTTCATTGATTTAATCATTATTCTTACTTCGACTTGATTACATACTAGTTTGATTTCACTTATGGTCCAGTAGCAATCTGAAATCGCTGATTTATTAGGGTTTCTCTCATTTTTGGGTTGTGCTCTCAGATTTCTGATGTTACGTCCCCTCTTTTTCATAGTTTATATACAGTTGGCATAATTATACCTTCTCCGGATTCCGTTTTTTGGTTCTTCTAAATAGTTGGCATAGATTTTGATGTGTGACTTCATGAATTTCTCTGAAATTTGATCTGGACCTTTTCTTGGATTTCTCCCTTTTCAGATGTTTTGAAATGGTGACTTTGTCTCTCTAATTTCTCGCTCAAATCTATAATTCTACAGAGCGAATCGATTTGTATTGGATGTTTGTTTTTTTAACTTCCTCTTGCAGTATTCGTATTCGTGTGTATTGGGAGGCATTAATCTAAACCAATGATTTTTTGTTAGTTTTTGCCTTCATTTGACCTTCCCTTTACTTTCAAATGCTTTGTGTTGGTTCTTTGGTATCTTTGTCTCATAACACAAGAAAAAACCATTGTATCTTACCACATATATGTTTGGATATGAGTTTTTCTTGTTTCGGATATGCTTATCATTGCCATCATCCCATCACTACTCTATTAGTTTTGAATTCCTTGAGATATTGTTTACTACAAGGAGGTTTAGTTAACTCCATTGGGATTTGTTTGTATGTGTAGAATAACCAAGACACAGTTCTATATGCCACTTTTTTCACAAGAGCTTGACTACTTGGCAGCAGTCATGTCGCTCAAAGCATGTAGCCTTATATTTGGCTATCGTCACAACTTCGTACACAATATGGTTCATAGGCCTAATCCTCTCAAATGTTTCAATAGTGGGCAGTTTACAGGTATTGAATGCAGTAGTAAAACTTATTCATGAAACTGTTGAGCTGCGAGTTTTATTAACGAGCACTTGTGAATTACCTTCTAATGTTGTAAAATAACATCTTTGTACAACAAGGCTTTAAGGAAATAGGTGACTAGATTGTCTAAATGAATATATGAATATATGAATCCATAGTATAAAGTATAGACTTGGTCCAATTGTAATTATATTACAACTATTCTATCTATAATTTTTAAAGTATTACATTGGCATATGCATTGGATTACTTTTTATGCAAGGGAATGGATTGATTGAGATCAATTGGCTTAGGTTTGTACCGCCATAAGAATTGATTTATACTTTGTACATATCTACCAATATCATTAAAACTTGCATATGTTTTACGAGTTTAAACTCATAACTACTATAACAATAGCAATCAAACTTAAACAAGCATTAAGTGTTTGGAACCTCGAGCACATGGCGCGCAGAATGTAAACTAGTATTATCACACTACACTAAAAACTAAAACCTCTAGTAGCTATATCAGAAGATTCAGAACATAAATGAAAGTTTAGTTTGTGACTAACATGGGCTTTACCAGCATTTAAAAGTTATGATGCATAACTTCGGTTACAGCCACATGAAAAGGTTGTATTGGGGTTAAAATAATAAATTTACTCGTATGTATGATCTGAAAAGAAGTAAAGAAGCGTTTGGAAAAAAAAAAAAAAAAAAAAAAAACTCTTCAAGTAGATTTAAGTACTATTCTCTATCATAAAAGCTTCTATGTGCTAAAATTGTTAGCCTAAATATCATGATTTAAAAGTTAGAACACCTACTCCTTATAGTGTTATAGTTCTCCAATAAGTGTCCATTAACACAAATAGCCATTCTTAAACACATAAATCTCGTACATAATGAACTTCCAAACAATCAAAAATGGCACACTTAATTGCTATTGTACTAAATGAAACGTCTAATTGCAAAGAGTAATAGACATTTGCACATTATGATCAATTAGTTTGATAATTAGTATGCATAAATCATGAATGTTTAAGTAAATTTATGAAAATATATCTATATAAGCCATATAAATTTTAGAAGATAAGAAATTATATCATATTATATATCTAAATTTGGTGTATTGTCCAATTTGATAATGAATATAAACTAAGGGGAATGACACCTTAAGGATCTCATGCATGTGTAACATCATCAAATGAATAAAAAAAAAAAAAAAAAAAAAAAAAAAAACAAGAACCATAACGCCAAAGATTATTAAAATTATACAATAGTCACATCACCACTGCGGCAAATAAGACGAAACATTACAAACGCATGCATTTTGCAAGATGAAATATTATATTATGCACTTAACATGGAAAAATGTCACTAACCTGATGATATATGGAAAAAGAGAAGACGTTCTAAAGTATTAGTGTTTCATCTCCTGCTGCGTCCATCTATTGAAATCACAAGATTAAGAATAACCTGTCCAAATTAATAATGGTGCATCAAGGATGGAAGTGTCTATTAGTTTGATTATTATTGTTTTTTTTTTAATTATACTTGAAAACTCCGGTAAAGCGATCGTGCTCATAACGTGTTATAAAATAGAGAAAGATAGTAAAGTAGTAGAGAAAATGTAGTCTCCATTGTATATCTCCAATATACCAAACTTTTTGTATATATACATCATTTAAATAATAACTTTCTATGGGTATTGAAAGGTCAATATTAAGTGAGAAATTAAATTACATGGGAAGAGTTACAAGGAAGTATAAAATCGTATTGATGTTACATGAAGAATAATTACAACCATATGAAGAGTTATATAGGTAATATGTATAATGGACATCCACCATTATGAGCATTTTATAACAATATAATACTTTTCAAAAGGTCAATGGATAACAGTCTATGCAACAACAATCTTCAAAAAGTGAATAAGTTAAATTGTATTTCACCAGCTTTCTGACAAGTGATAAAAGGATAGAAGAAACATGTCATTAGTTTTGATCAGCTATGCAGCAACAATTTTTATATCAGACACTCTGAAGTTCACTAGGATATGGTCAAAAAATGATAAAATGGCGTAAAATGAACTTTAATCAAATAACACACACAGGTCAATGGAACATATGTCCATGTAATTGTAAACGTCTTAGATAAGACTTAATAAAGACTTAGAATGTCATCAATTTTGTATCTGAAAGCCACTGCCCAAGAACAATGTCCCTGCATGTCCACATTCAGAGCTATAATGCTACAGTGGTTGAGCTGAGATGAATGGACCTAAAAAGAAATCAACTGAAATTAAGTCCAAAAGAACAAAGCCATAGTTGTTTGTTTCCTTTCTGTGTTAAATAAATTATTTTACCATATTTTTTTTCAACCAGTATGTTGATGAGGGCTTTTGGAAATCACACAAGGACAAAAAAGCAATTGAAGATGAAGTTTGACCAATGAAGCAAGTCCAAGAGCTAGCCCAACCAAGCCCATTAGCAGTCTGGTAGACAAATATTGGGAAGTTGAACAAGGCTAACAGCTAGACCAACAACAGTCTAGCTTGATAGAGCCTACTATGAGTGAGCAAGTTGTCCTACAGCCAGCTGCACACCTCCAACTCTTCACGGGTTTTCAAATACAGGAATCATGGGACTGTTATTTCTTCCTCCGATGTTCTTCCTTCACCCCAGTTATTAATGGGATCATTTACCCCTTTTATTATGAAAATTGAAAAGGATGTTTTGCACTAAGTTTAATTTTAAGCTCAGTCTTAGTTTTCAGTTTCCGTCATTCAGCTTTGTAGAGAAAGAAGCTCAAGGGGTATAAATCAGAACTTGAATTTTAAAAATTTAAGGACTGTTTATCATTGATATTTGTTTTTAGGTTTTCTTTTTTATTATTTTTTTAAACCAGAAATAAGAGTGTGCAAACCACAATTTTCTAAAGATATATGATTAGGATTCAGTACAGCTGTTTTCAGATCATTATTCTCATCTAAGATTTAATTGTTTTTGTAGTCATGCTTTGTGATATTGCTTGGAATTCCCACGTGATTGCTAACCCCAACAACAATGAAACACCAAACTCTCCTTTCAAAATAGAACCTTACTCATATAAAGAAACTAGCTGGAAGTTTAAACCAGAAATTGTGTACTCACCAGTTAGCAGCAACAGCAAATCCATCTAATTAAGATTGGATGTCTAGCTCCATTAAGGAACAATGCAAGAAATTTAAGATTTTGCATCAGTCTTGAAACCCTTTTTTACCATGTCATCCCTCAGCAATGCAGCCTTCGTAACATCTCCAGATAAATGACAGCCAGAGATCAAGAAGTTATATGCTACTACATCAGGACGTATGCTGTTACTGAGCATGGTGTCCCATATCTTAAAAGCTTCTTCCATATCACCCACTCTACAATACTCATACATTATAGTTGAATAACTCACACAATTTGGTTTTATACCTTTTTCTGTCATCTCAGCAATAAGCTCAAATGCCTCCTGAACCCTACCAAGCTTGCAAAATCCATTAATTAGAATATTAAATGTGATAGTATTGGCTAAAGACCCTTTAAGCATTAACTGATGAAGTTGTACGGCGCTTTCCATCTGTCCAATGCTAGTATAGTGTCTAAGGAAGCATCCATAAGTAATTTGATTTGGATGTGTGTCATTTAAAGACATTTTGTTGTAGATAAGATGTGCTTTGCTTACATATCCCACTCTACATAAGCCATTAATAAGGGCAGTGTAGGTAACAACATTGGGCTCACATCCCTCACTGATCATTATATCCCAAAGTTGGAATGCCTTCTTAACATTTCCTGCCTTCGTGTAGGCATTAACCATACTCGTGTAAATCACATTATCAGGCTTCATTCCCTGAACATTCATCTCATTCAAGATCAATAATAATCTCTCCCTATCATTTTTCTTCAGTGTAGCATCAATGAGTATTGCATAACACACAAGATCCATCTTGATTTTTCTCTCTAACATCTCACCATAAACACAAAACACATCATGCACTCTTCCCTCCTTGTTATAACCTTGCATAAGGGCACCAAAACACATCTCATTCAATTTAACATTTTCCTTGTGGAGATCATCCACCAACTTTTTGGCATCATACACCTTGCCAATAGAGCAAAGCCCAGATATTAAGGATTTGTAGGTGTATGTGTCGGGAACAAGACCTTTAACAAGCATTTCATCCACCATCTGAAAACCTTTAGTAGTATCACCTTCCTTACAATAGCCATCAATCATTACATTATAAGTTACCTCATTAGGCAAGACACCCTTATCAATCATTTCGTTGAATAAGTCATTAGCATCACCCATCCTCTTTGCACGACAAAGACCATGGATTAAGGCGGTGTATGTATATATATTAGGTGCAATGCCCTTTCCCGTCATCTCATGATAGATCCTAAATGCCTTATCGATGTGTCCACCTCCACAATATCCACTAATCAAGGATGTATAAGTTACAACATTAGGTGTAAGCTCCTTACTGATCATTTCTTTGTGAAGACACTCAGCAGTGCTCATTTTTCCAAACTTACAATGCCCGTGAATCAAAGAATTGTAAGCATAGTCTGTGACTTTTACTCTTGCCTCTGACATCGTAGCAAGCAAGTTAAGTGCGTCATTTAATCTTCCTTGATTACAAAAAGAGTCGATCATGGCCAAAAAAGTAACTTCATTTGGAGGCAATCCCCTATCATGCATGCTCCAAAACAGGGACTCAGCCTGCTGTAGTTTTCCAAGTTTCAAAAGAGAATTGATTAAAGCGGTGTAAACAACCACATTAGGCATAAGTACCGGAGACGCTGATTCATTAACCAAATCAAAAGCATCCATAACCCTCCCCGTCTTCCTAAGCCCTTCAACAAGAGTAGAGACCACACTCTCACTCGGAAACAACCCTAATGCTACCATTTCTCTCACCATATTCACCGCCCTCAAGTACTCTCCAGCTTGGCACAAACCAAGCACCAACGTGTTATAAGTAATCACATTGGCATTCAGCCCCTTCTCAGGTAAAGAAGCCTTAATTTCAACAGCTTCTGCAACCCTCTTATTCTTACACAAGCCGCGTAGCAACACATTATATGTCACAACACTCAACTCACAACCACTCACCTCCATCCGTCGTACAACCTGTATTGCCTTATCTACTTCTTTACAACCACACAAACAACGAACAACAGCCGTGTACACGTAATTATCAGGACGGAGAAGATGAGAACTATCAAAAATACGGTCAAACAAATCAAGAACTAAACGAAACTGATGAATAGCAGTCAAGGCATGAAATAAAGCGCTGAGAGTCCTAACTTCTGGAACAATGCCATTATCTAGCATAAGCTCAAGAAAAGCAACAGCATCAACAGGCCTCCTACATCGAATATAATTATCGAGAAAAACATCGAAACCGAGCACAGACGAAAAGCCATTGTCCGTAAACGCCGAAAACAAGTGACTAAAAAGGATAGTTGGATGGTTCTGAGGATTATATATTAGGGTTTGCGCAAGCGAAGACACAGGCCAAAAATTACGAGATTGAACAAGTACATGAACAAGAATCGAAAAAGACGATAACGAATGAGGAAAATTGAAATGGAGACCTAAAAAATTGAAGAATCGAAGAGCTAAGCGAGGATTATCTAGGGTTTGAAACAATACCTTTTCAACATGATAAGGTTGAAGATTGGTAACTTTAGATATTGCATATTTCCATGAGCTTTGTGGCTTCTTCCGAATAATGGAGGTTAATTGTGCCACCATTGTTGCGTCTTCTTCTTGTTTGGGATTGTCGTGAGTTTGAATACTTGTAGTTGTACACAGATTTCGGAAGGTGGTAAAACGACGACATTGTTGGGTTCTGGTGATCATCCTTAAAATTATTAAGGGCATTTTCGGTTACATGTGTTAAGAGCATTGATTTAACATAAGATGGAGCTTCGATAATGTGTGCTTCGATTGATGATTTTCAGATAGAGCTGTTCTTTGCTGTTGAAATTTACGAAAAGTAATCAACATTATATGCTAGTGTAAATTTTACTTTCAGTTGTGAAATAGAGGACTAAAGGATTTAAGAAATGTAGAGAATTTACTTTGACAGTTTTTTTATTTGTATTTTGGGATGGCAGTTCAGGCTAAATCCGATCGTACTCCGCTCTCATATGAGGAAAAAATTTGTCTCTGAATCGGCCTTAAAATAATCCGTTTCCGACACCGTCAAAAAAATCCGACTCCGAGTTTAAGTCGGAGTCGGATGCTAAAAATAATCCGAATTATCCAACAATTAATTCGACTCCGCCGGATCTCCGACTCCAACTCTGACTCCGCCTTTTATTTCTTTACTTTTTAGGTATAATAATAATTATAATCATTATTTTAATATCATTATCATTATTTCTAATATAATTTATGTGTTAATGTAACAAATTACACACATATATGGCCGCTACTAAATGGTTATCAACTTATCATTAGAGATAGCAATCACTCCGCTCCTACTCCGACTGCCTCCACTTAAATCCGAGGGAAAAAAAATCCGCTTTGACTGCGCCACGAAAAAATCCGCCTCCGAATCCGTTTAAATAATCCGACTATAATCAGAGTCGGATCCTATATAATCTGATCCGAGTCCGACCCGTTGCCATCCCTATTTGTATTTGTATTCAATATTGAAGTATAGAAATTACATTGCCAACATCACATATTTATTGTTGGTATGCAAAAAATTTGGTTTCCGATTTTTCAGTCCGGTTTTTTGAAATTCGAAAAAAGTAGATCGGATATCCAGATTTTTAAATCGGAGCGGATACGAAATGGATTTTATAAAATTCGAATTCCGGATTTTTAAGGAAAACAAAATCCGGAATTCCGATTTTTCGTATTTCTCCGAATTTTTCCGAATTTCCAGTTTTCTGATCCGGTTTTTTAAGGGTATAAATGTAAGTTCTGAGAAAATTTTGGTATATAATTCAAAACCAGATATTCGGATTTCCGATCCGTTTTTTCGGATATCCGGGTTTTCGAAACGGAAATAGAACCGATTTTTTTGGTTTCGAATTTTCGGATCGGAGAAATTCTGATATCCTGTTTTTCACACCCCTAATGTATACTATGGATAATTGAATATACTGTGCTTACATAGTAATATCAATGATTGTTGTGAATTATTAGAGCATGGCGTTTACTATTGAGCTATTCATTTTCTCTTGTTGAATATGTTATTTTCAACAATTCCCCGTGAATGTCATGCTCATTCTAAATATATGATTTGAAATACTACTTCATTAAAAACCTTGTCACGAAAACTCAATAGGATAAAAGCTTGAACAAAGGAAAAAAGAGTGTAGTGCATATATTCCCCCCTTAATTTAACATAGGTCTCGAAGATGACGCATTTCATTCTTCAAACTTCTTTGATGGAAGTGACATTAAGAACAAATAGACAAGATTATCACATGACTGGATTTGTTGGTTGTTGATTTTCCCATCTTTTTGAAGTTAATGTGTAAAGAAGAGTTTTGGTGACAAATGTTTTGTTTTATGGCCTTTAATGTAGCCTTCGCTTACTGTAGCAACCACAAACCCCACTTCACTTCCCTAACCCCTTCCCCTCTCTCTTCTCAATTCTCTATTTTTTTCAAAAAGTGGAAGCCATTTTTTCCACAAGTTTGCTCGCTTCTAGGTATGTCACAACTCTTCTCTCAAATTCATTTCAAATTCTGTAATTTATTTATTTATTTACTTTGTACAAATTTTACAATTCAATTAATTTCCGCTAATTACTTAGGTTAATTTAATTTGCTTCTGATTACTGAAAAATTAATTCAATTTTTTTAATTAATTCACTCAATATATACCATATAGATAAATTGACTTCACCAAGTATTTGTTTGTTCAAATTAAATTAAAAATTCGAATAAATTTTAAGCATTTTATTGTTTTTTTTTTTTAAATTTTAATTTTTGATTTTGCTGTTTATAATTAGGTCAAATTCCTGCATCAATCGATCTGCTTCCACCATACTGCATAGGGGTGAGCACAACCGGGTACCCGGTCAATTTACTTGGACCTGGTACTGGTCGGGTACCCAGATCTGGACCCGGTTGTACCGGGTATTGGATTACCCGGTCCCGGTACAACCGGGTCCATATCTGGGTACCCAGCCAGTACCGGGACCAGTAACAGGTCCAGGTAAATTGACCCGGTACTTGGCCCGACAGGAACCGAGTCCAGTACCGGGTACCCGATTGTATTTTTTACATAATTTTTTTTTTGGAAAAGATATTTTAAACATAAATTAATACTTTAATATTGTATTTCTTTTGAAAAAAAATTAAAAGATCTAACATCAAATACAATATTACAAATTTGGGTCATATCACTTATATGTATAATGTCAGAAAATATTGAAATTAGGCAAATAAAATAATTAAATTAGTAAAGTACCACTTGGTACCGGGTACCCGGGAACTGGGTCCGGTTCCGGGTACCCGTACTGGTGCTGGTACAACCAGGTACCCGCTGGGTACTGGGTCCAAAAATGTCCGGTACTGGTCCCTGTACTAACCAGGTAGTTATTTTGGGACCCGGTACTAGATCCAGTTAACCGGGACCAGGTCTTTACCCGCTGGGTACAAACCGGGACCAGGTCCAATATTGGGTACCCAGTTCCGATGCTCACCCCTAATACACTATGGTAAGCTTTATTTAATTCCTAATTTTGAGATATACTTCGTATTTTTATTTTGCTGTATATCTTTCTCTCTAGATTAGGTTAGATTAGTTTATTTTATTGGAAAAATTGTTTTTAATAATCAATAACAGTCCCACTTTTGTGTTTTCTCTCAGTAATCCTACCTTTTAATCAAATTTTCTTCTAATGGTCCTTATTATCATGTTACCTGTAAAATCAGGTTACCATTTTGGTTTGTAGGTAACCCGTTGACTTTTGTTTATTTTTTGACTACTTATTTAATTTCCTAATTTTAACTTTCAACTAACAACTGATTAACCCCCCTTCATTATATAGCCGTTACTGGTTATTTCCTCTTCCCCATCCATCATTTCCTACTTCATTAATCTCCGTTTTCTTCTTCTCTGTGAACCCTAAAAATGGCGACTAATTCCCAAAACACTCAACACTCCCATAATACTGAGGGCTCATCCCCAAGTGGTTCTCGTTCAAGGAGTTCTGGTGAAATTCCTTATCAAGTTTTTTGCTTTCACAACGAGGTGGCTCCAATAAAAGTAGTTAGACACCCAGGTCCGAACTATGGGAAAAGGTTTTATGGTTGTTCTAAGTGGCCGGTGAGTGGCAACAATCCACCTCAAAGTTACGCAATTTAGTTATGTGTAATTGTTTTTTAATTATTTTATATTATTCCCAAAATTGTGTACTTGAAATTAGGTTAAAATTATTGCAATTTATGTGTTAAGTAACCGTTTTGCAGCAACAACATTGTGGGTTCTTTCAATTGGTTGATGAAGCAAATCAAATTAGGGACTTGCAGTATCAGTTGATGGAGAGGGACTGTCAGATTTCAGAACTTGAAATGCAGAATGGGGACTTGAAGGCTGAAGTAGCTGTTCTGAAGCAGCAAGTTACACAGAAGCAAGACGTTGTTGATGAACTTTCAATTGAATGCTGTGAAAAGGGTGCACTGTTGGAACAGTTGATTGCAAAGAAGAGGGTTATGTATGCTTTGTGTATCTCTTGGGTTGTCTTTGGTGTTGCTTGGTTGTTTAAAGCATAGTTGTGTATGTTTATTTAGTAGAATTAGTTAAGGGGTTGTGTTAATTCGTTAGAGGTGATTATTTAGTACAATTAGTTGTAATTGATGGTAAGGGTGTTGTGGTCATCATAGCAGCGTATGAAAGTTTTTGTTGCTGTTGTTATGAATTTTTTGTAAGTGAATCTGTTGTCAATGAATGAATGAAATTTTGGTGAAGAACTTTTTGCTAATACATGAACAACTAAGCAGAGCATGACACAAAACTGTTACATATGGAACAACAGCAGTTGTACAATGAAAGTGAGCAACATATCTTGCATTCTGAACTTTCTGTAAACATTCAACCAATAACTAACACTGATCAGGAGATAAAAACACATTAATAACATTCAACCAATGTTGATCCAAAGTTAACAGCTTTCAAACCCAAAAAAACATACTTTAACCAAAGTCATAAACATCTAACAAGTCTCAATGACACGAAAAACAACTAACAAATGCTAAACAAGATTAGCCAACCAAAACCAATTCCTACATAAAAGTCAAATCTTATTGAGGTGCAGAACAAGTGAACCATGATTCAAGTGCATGTCCCCTTCCCCTAGCTCTACTTGCTCCCCTTCCTTGTCCTCTGCCCCTTACACTTCCTCTACCTCTGCCTCTGCCTTCAGTGGTGCTTGGTGCAGCAGAACCCCTGCTCCTTGTTTGTATGTTGCTGCTTGAAGCTCTCCCTCTTCCTCTACTCAGTACCACTCTCCCATGTCTTCCAATCCTGCTTGGTTCAGCAGTTGTGTCATGGTGAGTGGCTGCTTCCAAGGTTGTTTCAGAAGTGCTCTTTGGTCTCCCCCTTTGCCTTTTTGGTTGTGGTTGATCTGTGTTGCTTTGATCTCTGTTGGGACATCTTCTCCTGTTGTGGCCTTTTGCATTGCATAATGAGCAGCTCATCTCCATGCCATGTTTTGTTAGATGTCCAGGTTTTTTAGGATTCTCATGTGGATCTTTCTTTCTGTTTTTCCTTGGCCTCCCTGGACCTATCTTGATGGGTGGTGGTTCAACCACCAAGTCACAGTCTGGCCAAAACCTGTCTCCTTCTATTGGTGGGATAGAATATGCATAGGCCCTTGCATATACATCTTTCTTGTACCACTCAGCTACAAAATCTTCAGGTGATTTGTGACAAAAAAAGATGGCAGCAACACCATGACAACATGGAATGCCAGTTGCATCCCATTTCTTACATGTACAAGTCTTGTTTTCTAGGTTGACAGTGTATGACTCTAACCTATACTGAACTTGAAACAGAATGGTTGAAGAGGGAAGGACCTCACATTTAGATGCCTCAACCTTTTCTTTGTCCAACTTCAACTGCACTCTAGGACTGATGTTTGTCTTCCATTTTGTTAACTCTTTCTTTTTCATAACAAGCCTTTGCATCAACAAGGCTCTTATGTCTTCAAGCATGTGGGTGAGATGTTTTGTTCTTGCATGTATGATGAAGTTGTTGAAGGTTTCAACCATATTGGATGTGATTACATCTACTTGTGTCTCTGTCTTCATGTATCTTCTGCAGAAAAGCTTTGGATCATATGAGTTGAAGGCAATGGCAGCAGCTGGGAAGTCATCTTGTAGGCTTTGAAAAGCATCTTTGTAATCTGCTGCATTGTATGCTTTTGCAATACTCCAAAATCTCAACTTCATCTCATCACCTTTGAAGGCTTTGTGCCAATTTGAGAATATGTGTCTTGCACAATGCATGTGTTCTGCATTTGGAAGAACCTGAGCAACACAAGTAAGAATGGACTGCAATGAAAAACAGCAGAACATGTCAGTAATGATAATCAAATAAATGACAACACTTAAACATTGAAAAAGATGGAAATTGTTAGATGTTATTACCGGATTTTCATCAGAAACAATGACAACTCCAGTCCCATCAGATAACCTCAAACAAGCTTGTATTTGCTGCAAGAACCATGCCCATGACAAGTTATTTTCTCCTTCCACTACTGCCCAAGCTATAGGATACATTTGATCATTCCCATCCCTCCCCACAGCTGACAGTAGTTGACCACCCAAGAAGGTCTTAAGGAAGCAAGCATCAATGCATACCACTCTCCTACACCCTTCAATCCAACCTTTACTCACAGCATCAAAACAAATGAACATTCTTTGAAACACCTTAGCACCACCAGATTGTGTGTAAACTAACTCAAACTTACTTCCAGGACTTGCTTGCTTCAAAGCTTCTACATATCTGCCAACTTTAGCATAATGGCCTTTCATTGATCCATGAAGCTTTTGATGTGCAAAGTACTTGACTTTATATGCAAAATCTGTCCTAACTAACACCTTGTAAGCCAACCTAATTGATGTCTGAATTTCCTTGGCTGGCCAATGAGGTCTGTTTTTGAAAACCTCAAGCATTTGATCTGCAACCCAAGATGCCTTTAACTGCTTATTCTTTTGCATTGTTCTCAAACAGGTGTGCTCCTCTCCCACTGTCTTCAACACAAACACTGCTCTCCTTGTGTCCCAAGAAAAGTAAAGCTTAAATGGACAACCACCAGAACAGTTGACACCTAATCTCTGTTGCCTATTATTGTTGCTTGTTGTGAAACTTATATTTCTACCTTGCATTACAGCATACTTAGCAACAACATTCTTCACATCAGCCTTTTTACCAAACCTCTGCCCAACCTTCCACTTAAAAGTCTCAAAATCAGTGTCTGGCCCAACTAACAATCTCCTTCTGACCTTTCTGTCAGCAATGCTCTCCTCATCCCCACTTGTAGGTGGTGTTTGAATCTCTTCATCAGATTCATCAACATCAGCAATTATGTGTTCTTCACTTCCTCCCTCACCTACTAAGTGTCTAGCATAAGTTGGTTGAGGTCCAAACTTCCCTTGTTGAACTTCTCTCTCAACCCTAGCAGCCACTTGAGAAAGATGCTCCCTACAACCCCTAACTCTCTCTCTTGCTAATGTACACTCTTCATCACTAGTATCAACCTCTGGTGCTACAGTTTCTTCAAAATCAGGATCAATACCCTGCTTCTCTTCATCATATCCTAAATCATCAACATATTCATCAAAATCATTTTCATCTACCCCACTCTCATCTTCAGCTGGCCTGTACTCTGGGTCAGTCTCATCCTCAGATGTTGTGTAACCACTAAGCAATTGCTTTAAAGTGAGAGGACTATCAGGCCTATCATCAGTGCAATCTTCTTCAGCTTCTGTTGTATGTTCAGGTGGTGTCACTTGTTTTTGTGGCTGTACAGATGGCTCACAAAGGGTTTCAGCTTGTTGTATTTGTTGTGTACAATGAGAAGGGAGTGGCTGTGAGAGGTGAGGCTGAGATTGAGTTTTGACTAGAATCTCCCAATCCACAGGTTCAGGTGAGTGTGGTTCAGGTGCAGTAGGCTGACCTGATTTGGTTGCATAAGATTTGAAGTCAGGTGAATGTGGTGATTGAGAATGAGGATAATGTGATGTTTCAGAATGAGGTGACTGTGGTGATTGAGATTGAGGTGACTGTGGTGATTGAGATTGAGGTGGAATCTCAACTTGGAGAGGAATAAATGGGTCAATGACACCTACTTCTGAAGTACCCAAAACTATTACATCTGGATACTTTTGTTTCCTACTTTTGTCATTGGTTGTTGTGGGGTCAACATTTTTAGGGCTACTGTTTTGTATTTCACCACCTAGCATATTACTTTTAAACCTTGGACTTGTCCTAAGTGGTCCAGTTTTCACAGCTGGGGTTTTTTTGGGCTTCAGTTTAGGGGGCCTGGTATTTTGTGGTGGATTCAAAAGGCTTTCAACTGACTGCCCACCATGGTGCACAAACAACTCCACCACCCTACTATTACTACTACTACCTAGTTCAGCCATTTCTCTAACCTCCTCATCTGTGTACACTTTTCTCAAACCCTCATCTAAAGTCATGTTGGGCAGCAAATAGTAAATGCATTCAACATTATCATAAGCACCACACTTTCCCACCAAATCCTTTAACCAAAACCCACACAATACATCAGGATCCACTTTAAATGTTTTAATCTCACCTCCCCAATACAGTATCCCTCTGTTAGTCATAGTAAAAGAACCACCATGATGGTATTTCAATGTAATCAAATCCATTTCACCTACATGAATTACAACAACATACATTCAATGACAAAACCATGTACAACAATTACGCCACAAACAACAACAACACCCTGAACAAAAAACCAACTACAATTCCAGTAACTCAAAGCTAAACCAAGTAGAACCCAAACAGCAACAAAAGCCTGAACAAAAAACCAACCACAATTCCAACAACTAACAGCTACAACAACCATAATTGCCAAAAAAATAAACATAAAAGTGGGAACAACCACAATTGAAGAAACAGATAACCAAAAACAGCAACCACAACCTCAATTCCACAAAAATTCAAACTTCCAATTAAAATTCAAACAAAAACGAAAACAACATCAACTAATACTTGCCAAGAATTTCTACCTACTTACCTTACTCAGTTGTTATCCCTAAATGTTACACCTCCACCGTCGACAATTCGCTCAACCCTAGAACACGAAATCAAGCATGTCAATTGGGAACAACTAATGAAACCAAGCTTGTACAAATGAAAACAACAACGAAATTTAAGCTTTTGTATGGCTTACCAGCTAAATTGAAGTCGCCAGAAATGAATCAGAGGTTGATGTATCATTTTATTCTCTTTTGGAGGGAAGCAGTAACAACCAAGAACAAAGAGAGGAAAGAGAGAGAGGGATTTAATTATTAATCACAACAAAGGAAAAACAAAACAAATAAACTGTAAAAAATTAATAATAAAAATAAATTAAAATAAATACATAGAAGTAACCTTAACAACCGGTCACCTATCAAAGGGACCATTAGAAGAAAATTTGATTAAAAGGTAGGATTACTGAGAGAAAACACAAAAGTGGGACTGTTATTTTCTAATATGCAAAAGGTGGGATTATTAAAAACAATTTTTCCTATTTTATTGAAGAATATTCAATTCAATTTAATTCAAGTTTCTTTTTCATTCAAGTTTGGTAATTTCTTTTCTCTTTCTTTGTCAATTATTTATAACTCATGTTTATTAGTTTTATTACTTTTATTAGTTCATGTTAATTGGTTTTTGTTTCTTAATTAGCTTATGATTGTTTATTTAGTTAATTGTTGTTCTTATTTGTTTATGATCATGAATTTAACTTTATTTATTGTTTTAGGTTATATAATTATGAGTGAGTAATTTCTTTTCTAAGGTTTAGGGGATCCATGAACTCATTAATGGACTAGTTTAACATCAATTGATTAGTTCCTAATTAGTAATTAAATTCCTATTATTGATTTCTATCGATTGCAATTAAATTGTGCGCAGATTTAGTTGTAACTTTGGTAATTGTAAAAATTGAGGCGGAGAGGTAAGATTACCACAATAAGACCAACGAATAACAGGCAAAAAGAGTGTATGCGAGCGAGAGCTGGTAGAAGAGTTTTGAGGGAGTCTAAGTTCGAGAGAATTAGTGTGCCCTAATTTAACGAATTTTGTGGAATTGATTAGTTTATGTTTCATGAATTTGTTAATTGTTCATGATGAACCGATTGCCTTAGGTTTTAGTCAATTTGAGTCAATTCTTAGTTTAATTTCGTTTTTAGTTTTTTAGTTAATAATTAATCATAATCAAGGCTCTTTTCACAGTTTAAACTTTTTAGTACTAGTAGTGTTTCATTGCTTCCATGTGGATTCGATCCCTACTTCCCTAGCTATATTAGTTACTGTTGTTTGGTTTATTTTTGAGAGGTGTGCGATAGCCTGCATCAAATTTTGGCGTCTTTGCCGGGGAAGCAACAGTTTAATTCTACTAGTTGAGTTTAACTGTTTTTTTTTCATTTCTTTTTATTTTGTTTTTTTTTTTGTTTTTGTTTATTTCCCCTTTGTTTTCGTTTTTTCTTTTTCTTCTTATTTTTCTTTTTCCTTTTTAATTTTTTTTGTCCTTTTCTTTTTTGTCCTCGCTCTAGAAAAATGATGGTACCTTTACGTTTACGCCAACATGATCAAGAAATATTTTGGAGATATATGTATAGACTTGGGGATGCAATTGGACCTTATCATTCGTTTTCTCAATATGAATTGTGCATGATTACATATGAAAATTTGAATATTAATACAAAGTTGGCGTTGGAAGCTATAAGTAATTATAAATTCATGAGAAATACACAAGAAGAAGGGTGGAATTCAATTTAGGAGTTAGCTAGAGAAACCTATAAGCAGGAGATGGCATCATATAAACCAGTTGTAGATAATTTTTCTAATTATACTACCTATACTAAAAATCCCCCCTATTACTATTGTTATCGGTGTAACTCTTATGGCCATGATATTACTTGTTGTCCTTATCAAGTCTTATATGCATGTTAATACTCACCTTCATCAGTGTGATTTACATAATTCTCAATTTGAATCATCCTATAACATTGTGGAATATTTTAATGATTTGAGAGAAATTAAGCATGATGTTATGGAACTTGCTAAGCGATTAGGAAAAATAAAGGAGGAACAAAGATTAATTGAGCAACAATCATTTGTCAATAAAGCAGCAAAAAATTAATGATTATAATAAAGAAAATGGTGATGATGGATTAAATAGGAATGCTAGTTCATTACATATGAAATGTTGTTCGTCTCTTATCACTGATGATGATAGTCCAAATGAGAAAACCGAAGATCTAACAATTAATGTCCCCATGGAGAAAAAATCTTTAATTTCCAAATCATCGGTTGAAAAACTGTTGATTACAGAATTATTTGCTGTAAACTCTTATGTTGACATGCTCATTAACGAGGGTGAACTAATAAAAGAATTACTAGATGAAAATAATGGTAAAGTTACTCCTCGTGATGAAATTATGAATTTAATCTTGGTAATAGAGGAAATTAAAGGTAATTATTTTCTTTCTCCCGTTCCTCATATTCTTTCTTATTCTTTTTTTATTTTCTCCCAACACTTTTTCTCCCTATTATTCTTTCTCTTTTATTTATTATTTTTATGCTAATAGTTTGATTTTTGTGAGAGTAAATGCGTTGGTATATGAGCTATATGTAGTGCTTAGTGAAGTGTTTGCAAGAGCATTTGATAAGCTTGTCAAGGCATTGCATTCTTCTGATTGATTCTAGTAGTAATAGGTCGTGCGGGACCATTATAAACCAGCGCTTATCGGGAGGCGACCCGGGCTTTCTATCCCCTCATTCATGCTTCATGTTTATGTGTCTTGGGATGGGACAATGTTTAGCTTTGGGGAGGTATGTTTTACTGCTTTCTTAGATAAGTTTTTATTGCTTTCTTAGGATCGTTGCTTGGTTTGTACTGTTCACTAGGAGCGGGAGTTTACTTGCAACACAAAAAGATTGTACTATTTTCTTAGTTAAGTTCTATAGAGAGTTTTTGATCAATTAGCTAATTGTTCGTCCCAACTTGAGTTTATTTGAGAACTTGACTATTCATTTACTCCTTATGCTATTTTGAAAACTTTATGACTCTTAACTGCAGATGAATTCACATGTGTGATTTGCTGACCATGACTTGGTCTTTTATTGCTAAAATTCCTTGTATTGGTTAACTCTTTCAACCTTGCTTGGGTCTTGGACTTGAACTGTGTTAACGTGGAGGATTTGAGCCACCTTTGTTTATAATGTTATTCATATTTCTTTCATGTATGATTAGTTATGGTGCAATTATGATCTTGGGTTTGACTTTGAATTCTAGTAGCTTTAGTTGTGGTTTTGTGCATGTTGCGAATGATAAAAGGCTTTCATTTCTTTTAGAGCCTCTAGAATTTCATATTTTAGTCATTTCCGTACATGTTTTTCCCTTGATCCCATGTTTGTGCTTTTATCTTTCATTTGTATCTTTAACCACGTTACAGCCTTATTAGTTGTGCTTCATTGTTTGTTATGATGCCCAAGCTTGGCATGGGGGAGATTTGAAGTTGTTGTGATTTTGTTGATGTACCTTTGATGGTGTTATTGGAGGATTATTAGTGAAAATTGTTGGAATTGCTGTTTAGTGAGGTTTTTATGACTACAGGTTTCATATTTAAGGCTCTGCATACCAATGTCTAGGCTGTTGCAAGTTAATTGAAAAGTTATATTCTATTTATGGCTTAGTTATGTATATGTGATGATTTTGTTTATTGTTTATTTTAATTGAACAAGGACAAATCATTAAGAGTCGCGAACCTAGAATTTTATTAGGCATGAAAAACAAAGTGAAAAAAAAATAATAAAAGCATGATAAGTTCAAAAGTTGTAAAAGGATGAAGTAAATAATGAAATTCAAAATTCAAAGTTCAAAAGATATGAAATTCATGAAAAAGAAAGACGAGTAAAGCTTGTGAAATACTTGGTTGTGTTTTTGATATATGAGAATTATGGTGTTGATGTGAATTGGTTTTGTAAGGAAGTTTAGTTTGATTTGGTTGGAGTTGTATGTTGGAGAATGTTGATAATTGCTTTGGAGTTGTTGACGGTTTTCCTTTATTTTATATGCGTATACCCCGTTCCACCACATTATCCCAGATTTATTCTACTCATTACCCTTGCAACGTTACAAGCCTATAAAAGTCCTTTATGATTTTCGTGCACATATTATGGTTATTGTGAAGTAAATCCTTTTTCAAGATTGTAGAGTATTAATTTCATTTCAAGTTGACTTTAGGATGAGTGGATACCCTTTAAACACTTGCATGAGGGTGTGAGATGTGGGAATTGGTTCCTAAAATTTGCATTTAAACACACTTTGCATTTGCATTCCATCTTCGGTTGGGAGGTGAGGGTTAGAGCATTATTAATATAAGCTCAATACAAAAATGTGTGGAGTGACAACCCGTGAGCTATTCTAGTCATCAATCCATTAAACTTGCTTAGTTGGTTTTGTTTGACTCGTATTTAGGAAGGATGGTGATTGGATGTTTTGATAGATTGGTTTTGATCCATGTGCTTTCGGATGTTCTCTTGAGTTATAATGGTAATTTTGTTTTTATGAGGTGTAGTCAATTTTGTTGTGTATGCTCGGGCCGAGCAAAGGTTTGGCTTGGAGGAATTTATGTGTCTAATATTTATGTTATTTTTCCCCGTAATTCCCTAATGATATATGGACTAACCTGGCTCATTGGAGCCAATTTTCATGCTAATAGTGTTCTTTTAGTGTTTTGTGTGGTTTTGTAGGAAACGACCAATTTTCGGTTGATTTTACTACTTAATTTCGGCACTTGAGAGATAAAGATTAATTATGAGCATTTGGAGAATGATTAGAGAAATTTTAAAACTTATTGGAACAAGTTTGATGTCTCACATGACAAGTTGGAGAAATATTAGAAGTAAAAGTGAAGAATTAAGAAGTTAGAAGTGAAGATTTTGACCACTATCCATTATTTTTATAATATATCACAATCTGTACATTGGATTGATCAGATTCTTCTTGCATTGAAAAGTAGACTCAAAGATCTTTCCAACGGTAGGTCACATGCTTTGTGGAAAGTCTTGTAGCAAAAGTTATAGCGATTTTAAAATGACCCTGAAATCCCAAAGCTACCGTCCGGAAATGCGGGTGCAGGGAACACGCCTTATTTGTTCTATGCAGGTGCATGAAGTGGGTTTTCGCTCTTTTTACTGAAGTTCTTAATTTTCACGAGGGTTTATTTGATCAAGGCCCAATAATTGTTATATAAGGGCACGACTTCCTAGGCTTGTCGACACAACTTTTTACATTATATTATCTAGTTTTAGAATCCTAATTAGCGCTCTTAATTACTTTCTCTCTCTAGATTAGGTTAGATTAGTTTATTTTATTGAAGAATTTTCAATTCAATTCAATTCAAGTTCCTTTTCCATTCAAGTTTGGTAATTTCTTTTTTCTTTCTTTATCAATTATTTATAATTCATGTTTATTCGTTTTATTACTTTTATTAGTTCATGTTAATTAGTTTTTGTTTCTTAATTAGCTTATGATTGTTTATTTAGTTAATTATTATTCTTTTTGTTTATGATCATGAATTTAACTTTGTTTATTGTTTTGGGTTATATAATTATGAGTAATTTCTTTTCTAGGGTTTAAGGGATCCATGAACTCATTAATGGACTATTTTAATTTCAATCGATTAGTTCCAGATTAGTAAGTAAGGCCCTGTTCTCCTCGTCTTATTTTTACTTATTTTCAGCAAAAATAAGTTCAGTTCAACAAAAATAAGTTCAGTTCAGCAAAAATAAGTTCAGATCAGCAAAAATAAGTTCAGATCAACAAAAATAAGTTTAGTTCGGCAAAAATAAGTTCAAATCAGCAAAAATAAGTTCAAATCAGCAAAAATAAGTTCAGTTCAGCAAAAGTAAGTTCAGTTCAGCAAAAATAAGTTCAGTTCAAAAAAAAAAACAAAAATCTATATGTATTATGCAAATTACTTTGTACATGGATATTTATATGTGCACATCTTTTTAAATGAGAAATTATGGTATAAAAACAGTAGAATATAATTTTAAAAATATTTAGGTAGCATTTTCGAAGAGAATATGTATTGTATGGAAATAATATGTAAAAAAAAATATTTACATATTGTTGTTGCTAATGCAATGAGGTGGGGTAGGGACTGTGAGGATTTCGCTGACGTAGACTGGATGCGTGAATGGACTGGTTTCCTATTAACGTACCCTCCAAGTACCTGCAAAAAAGGGACAATAATCCTCGTAGGATTATTTCCCCCTCCGATGCTTAAGTAAGTATTTGTAGGAGAGTAAGTGAACAATAATCATCAAGTAGACAATTCCAGAGAGAAGTCCTAGAGAGAAGTTTTCCCTTTTTAGTAAGTGTTTTTGTCTTAATCTTGAGTGTACCTTTTATCAGATTTTTGTGGACTATTTATAGCCTCAAGTACAATTTCTTATCCAATGAGATCGCAACACTTGTCATCATCTCTTTAATTACCTTCCTTCATTTGCCTTATGGGCTTTTAGCAACAAGCTTTTAAGGCCCCATGGTTTGTTTTAGCTCTTTTCCATCGGCGAATAAAGGTTTGACATGTGGCAAATGTAGGATTACATATGGACCAGTCAGAAGATGACACGTGGCAGTGTGGGGGCCCACTTAAGGTGAACTCATCACTGCCACGTGGCAATCCCATGCTGGCATTTAAGGACTCGTGGTCCAATTGTAGGATGACACGTGGCCGTGTAGGGTCTACTCATGGCAGACTCATCACTGCCACGTGGCAATCCCATGTCATCATCTAGTAGCAGAAATAGGGACACATGGTCCACTCAGAGGCTAACACGTGGTCCACTCAGAGGCTGACACGTGGCAGCTGACTTGTCATGCCACATCAATTGCCCCTCAGATGGGCTGATGAATCCATAATTCATTACCCATCTGATTTAATCAGACTGGGCCTTACTGTGCAAGCCCATTTACATTTGGGGGGGAATTAGAGGGTTTCAAATTTCCCCCCCTTTTTACCCTCACCCTTCTTCTTTAAATAGAGGTGAGAGGTAAATTCATTTTTCACATTTTAACATTTGTGAATTTTTCTAGAGAGAGAAAGTAGTAAGAGAAAGCAAGAATTTTAAGAAAATTTCCAAAGGCGATTTCCGGTGAGTTTAGGCGATTTCAGGCGAAGCTTCAGTCAGTGAATAGTGTATTCAAATCTTTAACCTAGCAACTTCTTTACTCAGGTAACTATTACCTGATCCGGTTTCATTTTATTTTTCTTTAATTATTCTATCATGTCTTCTAGTTCTTCTTCTCCTCTTAATGCTTGTACTCAGTTTTTGATTGTTCCTAGTAATAAGCAAGTAGGAGTGGGTCAGGGTTCATAACCTGGCTCCCAATATTCTATAGCCCCAAATATTCTTTCTTCATTGAGGTCACCGAATCTTCCATTCCTTCCTGTGCAGGAGGACATGGCAAGAACCAAACAAACTGCTTCGACGATTTTTACAAGCAAGGACCCGGCAGACTCCATTGAAGAGATGGAGAGATCTGCAAACAAAGCCGAATCAGGACACTCGGCTACCGACTCTGAGACCGAGGTCACTGCACCTCCCCGTAAACCCACCACCTATCCCACACCAAAGACTGCTTTGGTGAGATGGGAGGCCATAAAGGACATTAACATTGTCCTTTATGGTAATTCTTTTATTAATCACAAAAGCTTTCAACTTATTCTTCCTAAGAAGGGGGATTCCCTTCTTAGTGCCCCAGAGAGATGCTTCGTCATCTATATGTCTATGATAGACATGGGCGTTTCAATTCCATTTCTTCCTTTCTTTTTAAATCTTCTTAATCGTTATGACTTAGGTTTATGTCAGTTAACTCCAAATTCATGGAATCATATTGTAACTTATGCTGCCACTTGTAAATTAAATAATCTTAGACCCTCTTCAGCAGCCTTTGTACATATGCATAAATTAACTAAGGCTGCCGGATGTAAACAAGGCTGGTTTACTTTGGCTAATGATGACGATTATATTACTGCCATTGAGAAGTCTAATAAGGCTACCTCTTGGCGAGGTGATTTTGTTTTCATTAAGTATGAGGACCCTGATTTTGTAGCTAGGATGAGTAAGTGGAACTTAAGCCCTAAGTTCAAAGGCAAAGTGACCAACCCACCCAAACTTAATACAAATGACTTAGCCATTTTAGACTTATTTAGAAAAACAACTGCTAAATGGAAAGGGATGACTTATGAGATTCCCTCCAAATGGATTCCTTTCAAATTTCTTTTCACTGACCACAAGTTTCTTGAAACTTGTGGGTTAATGGTGGTGATGCTGGTAGGTTATCTTTTCTTTTTCTTTTTTCTTTTTTGCATTGTGTTTATCATTGAATTTGTTAAGTGTAAGTAATTCGGTCTTATTTTGCAGAAAAAGCTTTAAACGAACTACCTGACGAGAAAAAAGGCAAGATGGACCAGACTGAATTCCTTCGTCGTCTTGCACAATCAAAAGAGAAGACGCCTCTTCAGAAGAGGCAGACTACAGAGGTATAGATACCGGACTTGCCAAAAGTCCTGTCACCCTCATTTCATTCGGCTTCTCTTTGTTTTGATTTAATTATTATTTTTTTTAACAATATAACTTACAGTTATTATACTTTGTACTAATTTAACTTGTAATCATTTAATTAAGAAACATTCTTATTGATGCCGGATACATTATACTTGGAAATTATTTTATTCTTTTGAAAGACTATGTAACACGTCCGGTGTTCTTATCAGACGCCGGGTGTGTCAAATTTTATTGCTTATGAATTAGATTCGGCCTTCATTTACTTAAAAAAAATTTTGTTGTTTTCTGTGTTTGTATTATTATTATTATTATTATTCTTTACTGACAATAAGTATAGGATACATCCGGTGTCTTTGTTTTGACACCGGATGTGCCAAAAGTTACAACCCCAAGATTATATTCGGTCTCCTCAAATAAGGCCGGATATAACAAGGGTAAACCAGGATTTGACACATTCGGCGTCATCGTATGATGCCGAGTGTGCCAAATATCATTTTACTGTGATTGCATTCGGTCTCCTTCGGGAAGACCGAATGCAAAACATGTGAACTTGGTTTTGGCACATTCGGTATCAACACATGATACCGAATGTGTCAACCTTTCTTTGGCTTTAAGTTTTTACAAATTATAAAAGCATAAGTGTTTCCTTTCATAAATGTACAAAGCCCAATATTTTTACATGTTTCTTATTGTTTGTCATTGTGCATTTGTTACTGTTGATTTTTGTTATTACTTTTATTCATATTTTCTTCTTTGTTATTATTATTATTATTTTTTTTAGAAAATAGTAACTCGGCCTTGTTTCAGAGGCCGAACAAGATTTGATTTTAAAACAGTTTGGCACATTCGGTGTCAACTAATGACAACGAATGTGTCAAATTATGCTTGCGTGTCATTCAATTCGGTCAGCAATTATGAGGCCGAGTTGAACGTGTGTAAGTGCAGTTTTGGCACATTCGGTGTCATTTCTGACGCCGAATGTGTCAAATATTCCCTCATGAGGGTGCACTTTGTTAAGTGATAGTAGGCCGAGTTTCGTGTGTTAACCTGGAGATTTGGCACATTCGGTATCTTTTATTGAGGCTGAATGTGTCGAATTTGCTTCCACGTGGACACCACTCGGTCTTTTGGAACTTGACCGAGTTAACCACATGTTAATGCTGTTTTGGCACATTCGGTCTTGACTTATGTCACCGAATGTGTAGATGTGGCTAAGGACTTGTGTCACCAAATTGAAGGTGTGTTAATGCAAATTTGGCACACTCGGCATGAACTGTTCTTTGAAATTTCCACAACTTATTTTTCTTACAAGTTTTACTTATTTGGAATGTTAATGGCCTTGTGTGGTTAATAATTTACTAAATTATCTTTGTGATTTTTCAGTCCACCAGAGATACCCGGCCTTCAGTGCTGGGTAAAGAGAAAAAGGACAAGGGTAAGGAGAAGCTTAAAGCTCTCCCTACTAAAATGAAAAGGAAGGAGAGTTCTACTCCACTCTCCATCAACCCCCAACCCAAGAAGAAAAGGCCAGCGTCGCTGGCCAACACCGAATCCTCCCCGACTTTAACTCCAAGTAAGCCGGTTGGGGAGAGTCCTTCGTCGAAGGAAGTCCCCTACAAGAGGAAGGAGAAGGCTGGCAGGACGACCAGCAGCCTTCAAAGGGACCCTGTCTTTGACAATCCCTACGAAACTGAGACCGGCCTAATGGATCCGGTCGAACAAGATGAGGCCAGACGTGCTGGCCGAACCATTGGAGGAACTGATCAGGATCCCTCCCTCCAGGATCCAAATGATCTTCCTCCTCCAGACAAGGATCCGGCGGCCGGAATGCAGGAGGCCATTAGGGAGAACATGACCCTGGAGTTCCTAGACTCAGCTATGGCCACAGGTATTAAGTTTGCACGTAACGTTGTTACATCCGTCTTGAGTACTCGTTCTGGAGACTCTATTACATCTCCTAGAGACCCTCGGGCTATAATTATTCCATTTCCCACTACAGATGTGGCTGACTCGGAGAAGGACTTCCTGGACGAGGAAGGTGACATCCCTTCTACCTCTAAAACCTTCGACTCCAACTATAAGAAGGAGTTGGTTAGAGAGGTTCTCCGCTGTGGAGACAAAGAGTACAAGGAGTCGTTGAGGGTCATCCTTGATGGACAGCTAGGTCCATGTTTCAAC
This sequence comes from Suaeda aralocaspica, assembly GCA_016808085.1. NCBI lineage: Eukaryota > Viridiplantae > Streptophyta > Magnoliopsida > Caryophyllales > Amaranthaceae > Suaeda > Suaeda aralocaspica. Next base: position 1,595,620 of record PYUH01000180.1, read on the forward strand.
AGTTGTATTGAGGTAAATTATTTATGCTTTCTTTTGTTACTAACTTTCAACTGCTTCTTTAATTCTGTCACTTTATTACTTAGTGGAATTTTTGCTAACTTGTGGATTTTTCTTTTGACAGATCATCTTTCGGCTTCAATACTTACAAAAATTGGTTGCTCAAACCAAGAAAGAGAGGGCAAAGGTGGCCCGAATGCAAACCATCTGCGAGTCGTACTTAAGTGAAGAAGTCCGCAGAATCCAAGCTCAAAATTCACATGTTGTGAATGAGCTGTCTGCTTCTTTGGGACAGGCCAAAGAGGAGAACTTGGTCATGGCTAAAATGAACATGGAGCTATGGACCGAGTTGGAGGAGCTCAAAAAGAAAGAATCGGACTTTGAGCAGATGGCCTCTGACAAGAGGGACGCCGAGTTAAGGGCGGAAGAGGCTGAAAAGAAGGTTGCTGCTTTAAATGAGCAACTAAGAGAAGCTGACGTCCGGCTTGAAGGTGTTGAGAAAAAGAAAGAAGAAAAATTTAACCAAGCCGGACAATTTGCAGTCCAAAAATATCTGGAAGGTGAAGAATCTACCAGACAAAGGATTGCAGAGGCCTGGACACTTGGCCTCGAGGAGTATGTCCCATTCCAGTACTTTAAAAAAAGACTGGATTATGCAACAAGGGATCACCTAGCCAAACTATATGGGGACACTCCTCCCAACCCTTTCTGCCCCTCTGACGCCGAAGACGAAGAGGAGGAAGCCGGAGATGAAGAAGAAGACAAGGAGAAAGATGGAGCAGGAGCAGACGCTACTGCGTCCACCACCATAGAGCATCCTGCACCAATTGCTCCTTGATTTTTTCTTTTCATTTTATAACTTGTTGTATTGTACAATCTTTTAACATTTTATTCAACATTGGTTTTTTTAAACCAATTGTATTATACATTTATGCTTTTAAGCATACTTTTATCAATCCATCCTTTACTTTGTTTATTTTCGTTGCAATTTTTCAATGGTGGTTACAATTTATTTATAAAGCACCTTATATATTTCTAAGTGTTTTTACTTAGAAATTTCACAGGTCTGGATACAATCCATTTGCAAAGCATGTTTTATATTTCTAAGTGTTTTTACTTAGAAATATTTCTAAGCGTTTTTACTTAGAAATATTTGCAGGTTTTATTATTCATAACCCTTAGACTTCATAAAGACATAATTTTCTTAAAAACACAAATCATGAACCATTGAACATTGGTCATTTGAATTTTAGACTATAAATCACTTAGAGATTTAAAGTATAAGTTGTTCTGATTTGGCATTAAAAGGATGAACCAAAAAAATTTTAACTTAGAGATTTTAGATGACTAACTAATGTTTTAGAAATCCCTTTTAAAGATTTCACCCATCAGTCATAACCCCTATAAATAAACATTAAGATTCAACTTTGACTTAGGGAATTTTAGATGAACCAAATATTTGTTAAGTGTTTACAGTATATTTCGACATATCCGGCATAATCACATGACATCGGATGTGTCGAAGTTAGTGATTTTTTTGGTAAACTTAACTTTTTAGGTGTCTTGACACCGGATGCGTTGTACTTTATTGTTACCGGATGTGTCATACTTAATGACGCCGGATGTGCCAAACTTGGTGTTTCTATTATTTGACTCGGTCCCTTTTTGATGACCTGACACCGAATGTATCTTACTTAATGACACCGGATGTGTCAAACTTAATGTTTTTAACATTAAACTCGGTCCCCTTTTGGTGACCTAATCGAATGTGTTCAAACCCATATTTGGCACATCCGTTGTTTGGTCCCCTTTTGGGTGACCTAATTGAATGTGCTTAAACCCACTTTTGGCACATCCGGTAACTTCAGATGTAACCAGTTAGATGTCCTAGCCTGTTGAGATTCATCGCTTTAACCGCTATATTATTCTTTCAATCAATAAGATCCCTGTGTTTAAAACCATAGACTTTGATTGATTTATTTCTCTTTAGAGGTGATGAATCAATCAACCATATTGATTGCCCCTAAACATAGGGATCGAGATTGTTATTAGTTTGTTTATAGTAAGAATTTTCATCTTGGACCTTTAAAGTCGATTTGGTGATCCGTAATCACCTAAGGGAGATAAAAGTCTCGTATTGCTTTTTCCTCCAAGTATTAACCGGTGGTTAATTTTTCGAGATCCTGCCCTTATTGCTTTCAAAACTGTTAAGCAAGTTTTAACTCATAGTTAAGTGTGGGGCTGTGCCCTTGAGTGCTGAGGTCAGCATCTATTTAAACAGGTATAAACTTGATATATAGAGGCGAACATTAGAGGAAGAAGAAATTTCATTAATTGCAGCCCGTAGCCAATTTAGTACAACATGAAATTTCTTTCCCCATCGATCAACGTGGATCAAATAGGTGGGCACATGGCCTTACACTATGGCTTCTTGAAACCAAGTTTATAAATAGTATTTTTTCAGATTATTTGCATTCCAAGTTCTGGGTACTTCATAACCATCCAGAGTTTGTAAGCGATAGGTTCCATCGCTTAATACTTCAATTATCTTGTATGGACCTTCCCAATTAGGAGTAAGTTTGCCCTGCTCATCAGCTCTCCCAATTGACTTCATCTTCCTCAGCAAAAGATCCCCTAACTTCATTGGCCTATGGTTTACCCTCTTGTTATGTTCTCTTACCATTTTCAGCTTGTACACTTCTTGCCTAAGTAAAGCATTGCCTCTAACTTCAGGTAACATGTCCAAAGTGGCCTTCATCTTTTCCCAGTTAGCCCCTTCATCATATAACATAATTTTTAGAGTAGGCTCACACATTTCGATGGGGAGAACTGCTTCCGATCCAGATACAAGCATAAATGGGGTTTCCCATGTGGAATTCTTTGTTGTTGTCCTGATAGACCAGAGGACATTATACAATTCGTCCACCCATAAACCTTTGACAGCATTCAGCTTTTTCTTCATTCCCGTGCTGATGATTTTGTTGAAGGCCTCCACTTGTCCATTGGCTTGTGGATAGCCAACTGAGGCAAAATGAGCTGAGATGCCTTGGTCTTCTAGCCATACTCTTAACTGCGGAGTCTCAAACTGAGGACCATTATCGAACACTATTGACTGAGGTACCCCGAACCTTGTTATTATATTTTTCCAAATAAACCATTTGACATCCCCATGTTTAATACTTCTCATTGGCTCTGCTTCTACCCATTTGGTAAAGTAGTCTACTGCAACCAAGACATACTTCCTTTGTCCTGATGCTTGTGGATATGGACCAAGAATGTCCATTCCCCACTTAGCAAAAGGTATTGGGCTCAAAATTGGGTTCAAGTTATTGGCTGGCTTTTGTGGTAAATTACTGAACAACTGACACTTCTTACATCTTTTGACATAGGTCATTGCATCATGTCTCAGACTAGGCCAGTAATACCCAGTTCTTAATGCCTTTTCTGCCAGCGCCTTTCCCCCTATATGTGAGCCACAAAACCCCTCATGGATATCTTCAAGAACCTCCTTTCCTTTTTCTGGGGTGATGCACTTTAGTATCGGATGAGTAAAAGACTTCTTGTATAGCTGCCCCTGCCATAAAACAAACCATGCATCTCTAGCTTTCACATATTTTGCTTGTTGTGGGTCGTTTGGCAAGGTTCCATTGGTTTGTAATCAATAATCTCATCCATCCAAGAACTTACTCGACTGATGAAGTTAACCTCCATCTCCTCTATGCTTCTTTTTTCTTTAACTTCCCAAAAAACTGTTCGGGGATTCTCACCAACTGCAGAGCTTGCTAACTTGGAAAGAGCATCAGCTTGATTATTCTCAGACCTTGGAATCTGCATGATTTCAAACTTGTCTAGTCCTTTTACTTCCTCTTGGAGTATATTCAAATATTTGGCCATGCTAGCATCCCTAGCTTCATAATCACCCAAGTATTGGCTCACAATAAGCTGAGAGTCTGATCTTGCTTCCATCTTTTTTGCCCCAGCAGCTCGGCACAGTTTGACTCTGGCAAATAATCCCTCGTACTCAGCCTCATTATTTGATGTTTGAAATTTGAATCTCATGGCATATTCGTAGATGTCACCCTCAGGTGACTTACAAAAAATACCTGCCCCACATCCATTCTGAGTGGATGAGCCATCAACATATAAGGTCCAGTGATCAATACTTGGTTTTTCCATAGGCGGCCTTGCCATTTTAACTATAAAATCGGCGAAAGCTTGGCCCTTCATAGCTTTCCTTGGTTCGAAGGTGATGTCAAATGAGTCCATTTCTAGAGCCCACTTGAGCATTCTCCCGGAAGTTTCCTTGGACAAAGCTTTTTTGAGCGGTTGATCAGTGTATACAACGATTTTATGAGAAAGAAAATAGGGCCTCAACTTCCGGCTGGCCATGAACAATGCAAGTCCAAACTTTTCAATTAGAGCGTATCTGATCTCAGCATTTTGGAGTACGTGACTCACAAAGTATACCGGATATTGGACCCCATTTCTCTCAGCTAACAGAACGGCTGAGAGTGCATGGTCTGATACCGCTAAATAAATAAATAAAGTTTCTCTTTCAATGGGACTGATTAATCTTGGGAGAGTATGTAGGTGCTCCTTCAAATGATTGAAAGCTGACTCGGCTTCCTCTGTCCATTCGAACAAAGGGCTACTCTTGCCTTCCTTTGCCTTTCTTTTGATCGTATCAAAGAAATAATGGCATTTATCACCTGCCCTTGATAGGAATCTACCAAGAGCAGCTAGGCATCTGGTCAGCTTCTGCACCTCTTTAACGTTCCGAGGAGAGGTCATATCCAGCACAACCTTGACTTTGTCTGGATTAACCTCAGTCCCTCGTTCATCCACAAGAAAGCCCAAAAATTTTCCAGAAGTTACACCAAAAACACATTTCTTTGGGTTTAACTTCATCTTATATCTCCTCAATGTTTTGAAGGTCTCTCTTAAGTCCGCCACGTGATCTTTCATCTCTTTGCTCTTGACGATCATGTCATCGATGTATGCTTCCATGTTCTGTCCCAACTGGTGTTTGAAAACATTATTTACCAAACGTTGGAAGGTTGCTGGAGCATTTTTAAGACCGAATGGCATTCTTGTATAGCAATATAGACCCTTTTCAGTTACAAAAGCTGTTTTTTCTTGATCTTCCTCCCATAGAGGAATTTGATGAAATCTTGAGTAGGCGTCCATAAAACTCAACAATGCATGCCCTGCCGTCGAATCAACCAATCGGTCGATCTTTGGCAAAGGAAAGCTATCCTTTGGATAAGCTTTGTTGAGATCAGTGTAATCGACACACATTCTCATAGTACCATTTGGCTTTGGAACCAAGACTACGTTAGCCACCCGGTCAAGATACTGGCATGGTCTAATGAATCCTGCTTCCAAAAGCTTATTCACTTCTTCCTCTGCTGCCTTATTGCGAAGTTCGCCCAAATTTCTCTTCTTTTGGCGGATTGGTTTAGCATCGGGCTTTACATTCAGCTTATGTATAGCTATACTTGGGTCAATGCCTGGCATCTCCTCCACCTCATATGCAAAGACATCCTTGAACTCTCTGAGTAGCTTCCTCATTTCTGCCCCAACATGGTCGTCTGGGGCCTGGCCTACCTTGACTGTTCTGTCAAGCTTGACTTCGTCAAGAACGAAATCTTCATGTTCACCAACTGCTTGAGGCCAAGTTACTTGGCTCAAATTACGAATGGCCATTAGTTCATTTTTAGCCATACCCTCGGTCTTCCTTTTCTTCGTTGGCTCTTCCACCTCTTCAACCCAAGCAGGTTGTTTAAGAGTGGTGATATAACATTCTCGGGCCATTTGTTGATCCCCACGAAGAGTTCCTACAGTTCCATTGTTACACTCATACTTCATGAGCATGAGATGTGTAACAATTACTGCCCTGGAGGCGTTCAAGGTCGGTCGTCCCAAAATTATATTGTAAGCTGACAGTTGTTTGACCACCAGGAACTTGACGACCATGTTCCTTGCACATTCCTTTTCCCCTATCCTTACTGGTAGGGAGACAGTACCCAAAGGGTTGATTACTCCTCCCCCGAAACCAATAATCGGATGATGGATAGGTTCCAAGGTAGACACATCATACTTCAACTTTTTGAGGCAAGCATAACTAATGATGTCAGATGAGCTGCCAGTGTCTATCAATATTCGTTTGACCCTCATGTTGGTCACTTTCAGTTCCACCACCAAGGGATCATCATGTGGTGTACGAACATTGCCTCGGTCTTTATCACTGATCATAACTTCTGGGAATTTGACCTTAGCATCATGCCCCATCTCCGGTGACCCTTCTCGGGAGAGACTCCGTAAGTACTCTATATTCCCTCGAAGGGTTGGTCCGCCAGTTGCAAACCCACCGGAGATGACATACACCACATCCTCTTCGGTCTCCGCACCATCTTTAGGCTCACTAGCCTTGAATTCCATCTTCTGTTTGGTGTTCTTGTCCTGGGATTTGATCAAGTGTTGTGAAATTTTTCCCTTGATGGCGAGAGATTCAAGGGTTCTCTTAAGATTGAAGCAATCATTAGTATGATGCCCCGTATCTTTGTGAAAGTGACAATATTTACTTGAGTCCCTATCTTCCTTGGCAGTTCTTAGAGGTGGTGGATCATCAATCTCAACTTTATTACGAATTTCTCTGAAAACTGAATAGAGATCTTTGGTGAACTCTATCTTAGGACCATCATTAGACTTTCTTTTCTTATTTTGGAAGTTTCCTCCCTTGCCTGATGTCCTAGTTGCCCAGGTGGCATGTTTCTTTTGGTCCTTGTGTTTAGAGTGTGGTTCACTCTTTCTATCATCCCTTCTGTCCTTCCTGGTGGAAGCACAGAGCTCTTGGGCATGAATGAAACATTCAACCTCTTCTAGAATTCCTTTTAGCGTTTTGCAATTTCTTCTTACAATATCAAATTTAAAGGTTCCGTCTCGGAGACCTCTAAAGAAGTTATCGAAGGCCACACCTTTAGATAAATTAGGGATTTTCAAAGATTCCAGATTGAATCTTTGCACATAACTTCTTAGAGACTCCTTTTCTCCTTGAACTATTTTGGCCAGATGCATGCTGGTCTTCCTCTCCCTTTTGTTAGCCATGAAATGATGTACAAAGATCGTACTCAATTCATGAAAATTGTTGATTGATTGATCTGGGAGGCTATTGAACCATTTCTGGGCAATTCCTTTCAGAGTTGCCGGAAAGTATCGGCACCAGGTTACATCATCTGGGCCCTGAAAGTACATCAAATGTTTGTAGGTAGCCAGATGCTCCTCCGGATCAGTTGTTCCGTCAAATGGCTCAATTTGAGGCATTTTAAACTTATTGGGACGCGGAGCCATCATGATGGACATGGAGAACGGTGTCTTCCATTTCATCATTGTGTTATTAGGCGTTTGTCCAATAACCCCCGTAGGGTTATGGACAACCCTTGTTGACTCTCGGCAAGGATTATTTGATTTGCCTACATCCTCCCAATACTTGATCATCTGTTCTTTCCTGCACTGATCGGCCTTATCAGCTTTCTTCTTTTCAATTAAGTCTCGTAGACTTGCATGTTCTCCTGAATCCAAGGAAACATGATGGGAGTCAGTCATCTCCCTAGTTGATGATTCTTCAGATGAACCAGGTCGGCCTCCTTCTTTCCAGGCCCTCTTAGCCTTCAGATACTCTCTTGTATCCATACTAGAGACTTTCTTGGCATCAAGATATTCTCTTGCATCTCGGCTGGATGATTTCTTTTGTTCCAAATATTCTCGAGCATCACTTGCAATGGCTTTCTTGAACTCAATGAGTTCTCTAGCATCAGTTTGCGTCTTGCTAGATCCAACTTCCTTACCTGCCAACTCCTGTTTAGGCTTAAATCTGGGAGTGACAGGGTACCTCTTCACTGCACCCCATTGGGTTTTCAGCGGAGTTCGGTCCTTTCTCAATTTCTCAACTTTCTCATGGAAAGTTAATCTCTCCTGGCCTTGGCCTTCCTCAATCATCACACCTTTCATCTTTGAAGATGAAGGGTGTTGCGTCTCAACCTTCTCCTGAGTTTTCTTGGTGGAATACTCCCGTAGAGTTTCCGCCAGGTTCTCTTGGAACCCAGCCAAGATACTCTTGAGCTGACTCATGGTCACAGGTTGGTTTCCAAAATCAGCTTGTTCTTGTGTTCTTCTCGGTGAGCCAGTACCTTCCCCAATTTGGTAATTGCCAGTCTGGTCTAGGTATCTGGTCTCATCCTCAGTAGGAATTCTGCTTCCAGTCATTGTTAGGAATCCTCCCCACAGACGGCGCCAAATGTTGTTGCTAATGCAATGAGGTGGAGTAGGGGCTGCGAGGATTTCGCTGACGTAGACTGGATGCGTGAATGGACTGGTTTCCTGTTGACGTACCTTCCAAGTACCTGCAAAAAAGGGACAATAATCCTTGTAGGATTATTTTCCCCTCCGATGCTTAAGTAAGTATTTGTAGGAGAGTATGTGAACAATAATCAACAAGTAAACAATTCTAGAGAGAAGTTTTTCCTTTTTAGTAAGTGTTTTTGTCTTAATCTTGAGTGTACCTTTTATCAGATTTTTGTGGACTATTTATAGCCTCAAGTACAATTTTTTATCCAATGAGATCGCGACACTTGTCATTACCTTCCTTCATTTGCCTTATGGGCTTTTAGCACCAAGCTTTTAAGGCCCCATGGTTTGTTTTAGCTCTTTTTCCATCGGCGAATAAAGGCTTGACATGTGGCAAATGTAGGATTACATATGGACCAGTCAGAAGATGACACGTGGCAGTGTGGGGCCCACTCAAGGTGAACTCATCACTGCCACGTGGCAATCCCATGCCGGCATTTAAGGACTCGTGGTCCAATTGTAGGATGACACGTGGCCGTGTAGGGTCTACTCATGGCAGACTCATCACTGCCACGTGGCAATCCCATGTCATCATCTGGTTGCAGAAATAGGGACACGTGGTCCGCTCAGAGGCTGACATGTGGCAGCTGACTTATCATGCCACATCACATATGATTTTATATTTTTTATGGAAAATTGGAAATATATTATTTTATATGAAAATAAATATATGTCAATATAGATATATGATAATATTATAATACATGGAAACTATATGATATTAAAAAGAAGATAATAAAACATTATACATTCCTTTGTCCATAAGATTCTTGAAATTGGACGGAAAAAATCAGATTATATATAATTTAGAGATTATAATAAATCAAATATTTTCACCTAAATAAAATTCAATTATAGTATATAATTGCCCTATAATTTTTAATTAGTATAAAACAAATTCAGCAAAAATAAGTTCAATTCAGCAAAAAATAAGTTCCGTTCAGCAAAAATAAGTTCAGTTCAGCAAAAATAAGTTCAGATCAGCAAAAATAAGTTCAGTTCAGCAAAAATAAGTTCAGATCAGCAAAAATAAGTTCAGTTAAGCAAAAATAAGTTCAGATAAGCAAAAATAAGACGAGGAGAACAGGGCCTAAATTCCTATTATTGATTTCTATAGATTGCAATTAAATTTTGCGCAGATTTAATTGTAAGTTTGGTAATTGTCAAAATTGAGGTCGAGAGGTAAGATTACCACAAAAACCACCGAATAATAGGCAAAACGAGTCTATGCGAGTGAGAGGCGATAGAGGAGTTTTGAGGGAGTCTACATTCGAGAGAATTAGTGTGCCCTAATTTAATGAATTTTGTGGAATTGATTGGTTTATGTTTTATGAAGTTGTTAATTGTTTATGGTGAATCGATTGCCTGAGGTTTTAGTCAATTTGAGTCAATTCTTAGTTTAATTTCGTTAATAGTTTTTTAGTTAATAATTAATCATAACCAAGGCCCTTTTCACAGTTTAAAATTTTTAGTACTAATGGTGTTTCATTGCTTCCATGTGGATTCGATCCCTACTTCCGTAACTATATTAGTTAGTGTTGTTTGATTTACTTTTGAGATGTTTGCTATAGCCTGCATTAACTTTAGAAATTTGAAAACAATCGTTAGTCCAACAATCAAGACAAAAGTCATAAACAAAAAATAAAAACAACATAACCAACACACGCAAACGGAAAACAACAACCGAGAGCACCTTTCACTCAATCCCAGCATGATTGACTATGCCCACCTGTATCTGTTGTTTTCTCTTTATTCTAGACTTCTACTTGCCATCTAAATAGTCGTCGTAGGGCCAAGTTAAAGACAAAGCCATGCACACAAAACACGTAATCAACAAAGCTGAGTACATAAACACTAAAGACTATGCAACACACTAACGTGAGTAATCCTAAGCAAAAGCATTGATAAACACATAGTCTTACCTTTACCATAACCATGTACCTGTAACATAGACTCAACAATCTTATAATTACTTTAAAATAATTATTTGTGGATTTCGCATTGAACGGGTTTCCTTCTCAACATTCGCCCTTTTTGGGCACCAAATTGGGAGCAACTGTAAGAAGGTATTACCTATGTCACATGAAGTGATGGAATTTCAGCGCATTTAGAATAATAAAGAGTACAACGTCTCGTACCCCGATTAGAAGTCATAGATTACTACTCCTATAACCCCCTCCCTATTTTTCATCCTCAAGGTATATATGTTCCAAGAGTTTTGGTGCGAATCCTCTTTCACTTTACGTGATTATCAATTTTAACATGTGTTATGACTCACATATAACATTGCATGAAACATTCATATATAACAAACATAGCAACATGAACACCATATTAGTTATCTTGATTAACAAACATGATCATATTATTTACTTCTTAATTCTTCATTAATTAAATCTTCCTTTGTCCACACATAAATTGTGAGTGGCTAACTTTTTGCTCATTAACTTTGCTATTAAACACGTGAATAAACATTCACTAACTACCTTTCTTCTTGCTCAAGTTATTAATCAACTTAACTTGCTCTTCTTTATTTATTAACTACTAGTCAACTTCTTTCAAAACATCCAACATTCCAACATTATTGATGTAACAATAGTGCTATAAAAACGGAATATAAATCATGGTAGTCAAATACAAGCTTTTCATGTAATCATGCTAACAGAAATTCTCAAACAAGTCAACAAGAGTCTATAGCTTTCAAACATCACAAGTTCTAGCATGAGACTTAAGAACTATTGTGGCATGATTTCTAAGCACATGAACGCCTTTAGTACTTACGTACCTTGTGTTATGGCGATGACCCGCCACTACTACTAGAATTCACTTAGCTCAAAGCTTCCTACAAAAGAAAGTCGAAAACTAATTAAAAACCTCATTGACTAATTTTTAAAACAACTCTAAACCATTTTTTAGCAGTGAAAAATCAACAAAAACCTTCCCTATATCATCTGTATTCAATCCCATACTTACCCATAATTTTCCTTTACAAAAACACTTGACTTTCGATATTTTCCAAAAATGACAACTTTGAAAAACCACTTAAAAATTCTTTTAAACCTTCTTAAACATCACAATTTGACCTTAAAATAACATTCTTATGTTCTAAGATCATCATGTGATGATTTCATGCCTTAAGAACAATTATAAGTCAATATTTCATGCACTCAATATTTTTACTATGCATAAACATGGTTTTACAAAATTCACACCAATAGTAAGTTACTCAAAAACCTCATTAAAACCTTATGAACTTCATAATTTACGCATAAAACACTATAACAATATCATAAGATCATTATACTATAATTTTATGCAATAAAAACCCTTTTTCATGCTCAAAATCAAAATCATATTATTATTACTACTACACTACTACATTAAAGAGCAAATGCGACAAAATAATGCAACGGTTTTTAAGATAATGCAACACTTGTAGCAACAGCTGGTGCATAATGCAACGAGCTAATGTGACGGTTTGGCTCTAAAGCAACGGGTTATAACAACGGTTTTGGTAACCGTCGCATTAGCCAGCTTAATGCAACGGCTTTTTATATTTTATGCAACGCCTTTAATAGACCGTTACATTTGGTGAAGGTAACTGTTGCATTTGATCAATTAATGACCTGGCTAGGTTTTAATATATGCGCATGTAGTTTCCCTCTCCCCCAAAATTTCACTTCCACTGCTCTTGGTGTCCAATGAAATGGTGACCTAGCAAGCTAGGTTGTTTTTCCCGTTGAAAAACACCGAAAACATCCACTAAAAATTACTCAAATTTCCAGTAAAAATTACTCAACTTTCTATTAAAAATCAATCAACTTTCCATTGAAAATTAGTTATACTCGAATTCATTGCTTTCCGAATTCACCCTTTCTTTCTCTACAATTCACAAAACGAAAATGAATGGTCGATTCAATTCCTGAACACAATTAATCTCTTAAACTAAATTCAAATCTATGCACAATTACGAAGTGAAGGTGTGTTAACATCAAATTCTGGTTTCTTGGGCATTCGAATTTCGAACAAGGTGTGTTAATTTTCTAGTTCTTGGTTATTCTTGAATAATCTTCTCCTAAATCATTGAACGTTGAAGTCTTTTTGTGCTTTGGTATGATTATAAGTATATATAACTAAGTTATTTTTTATTTCTCTATTTGTTGAATAATTTTGTTGAATTTTGTAATACCCCACATTTTCACGTATTTTAAGGAAGTATTTTTGTATTTTATACGTGTAATTTTAATATTTTTATTGAAAAATTGTGTCCAATAAGAATATTAAACAAATTTTTTTTAAGAAAATATCTTTATTTGTGTTTATAAATAATATTTTATGTTTTATAAAATATTTTGAAAGGTTTATAAAAATAGAATTTTTAAGAGTTTCCTAATTTATTTTAAAGCAAGGGCATAAAGGTATTTTCCACTCTTTAGGATAAGTATGGGCTTTACCAAATCCTATTTTGGGGCCTAGAAAATAGAAATACCCTTTAAAACCCAAAATTTCAGATTTCATCTTTCATAATTGTCATTAGGATTCCAAAATTTAGAGACAGAAAGANAAAAATAAAAAAAAAAAAAAAAAAAAAAAAAAAAAAAAAAGGGGGAGCAAGATTTCTGAAAAAAAAAAAGGCAAAAAAAAGAGGTTCGGTTTTTACGAAGGAGAAAGTAAAAAAAAGGTCATATTTTTTCTTGGAGTCCGTGCGTCGGAGCACCTCGCCGGAGCCCTCTCGCCGTCGGTCACCGCTGCCGGCCACATCCTCCCCCTTTCAGTATTTTCGAACACTTTAAAATTTATTTTTCTTCTTCTTTCTTTTTGATTCAATTTTGCAAATTCATGTTTATATTTATGTTTAATCATGATTTTATAAGTTTCAATCATGTTTTATGAAGTTATGATTTGTTTTAAAGCATGAATTAATTTGTTGTTCATGAAATTTTAGATTAGGGTTTATAAAGTAATAAATTCTTGATTTTTATGAGTTTTAATGATTTAAACTTCAATATTATGATCATGAATTGTTGTTAAGTGAATTTATGATGATTATATGAAGTTTAGATTGATTTTTAAAGGCTTTAAATATAAAATAAATCGCTGTCCAAGTTTTGTAATCATGAAATTCAATAGAATAAATATTATGAACATGTTTTGGCTTATGAAATATTATTCTAAAGCATAGATTGGTTTCATAATGATGTTAGTTGATTGTAAAAGAGTTTTGTCATGAATTTATGATGTTTTTATGAGTTTTCTATGAGTGTAAAGTTAATTAATAAATCTGAAAATTTTATAAAAACAAGTTAAAATAAGTTTTAAGTGTTCATATTATGCTAGTATGATCACATATTAATTCTATGATGTTACATATGATTTTTAGTGTGTTTCATGAAGTTTAAAGGTGATTTTAAGCATGTTAAACATGATGTCTAGATTTTATAAAGTGAATAATTAGGCTTTTAAAGTATGTAATTAGCATGAATTGATCATATAAATTAATTAAGTAATACATTGTATGATTGATTTGTGTTGTTTTTGAGGTTTTTCAAGGAGTTTTGGTTATTTACAATTGCTGTCCACTTTTCTAAAGTGACATAAAATTTATGTTGAGGTTTTGTAAAGTATAAATAAGTCCCGAAAATCAAGCAATCTTGCAAAAGAAGAATTTAAGTGAAGTATGTAATTGAATGGAGACCATATAAGGAATGTTTTGGACAAGTTTCCAATATAGAAGTTAGTTTAGATCAAGTTGTTGTAGAGCTTAGTCAACAAGGTTTTAATTTAGTTTCGGTTTTCTTTATGTTGGAGAATTTGAATTAGTCAACTTTTAGAAGTTGTGGCAGAGCACCACTATTTCACAAGATACGTAAGAACTAAAGACGAACATAAGAATTAGAATTCATGCTTAGAAGATCCTTTATGTCATAAAATATTGTTATGCTTGTTTGAATTATGAATTGATGTACATGACAAGTTTTATTAGAAGCATGATTATATTATGTTGACATTCCATGTTGAATAGCAATATAAATTTTAGTAAGATTGAATTAGAATGTTATGATCAGTTTAATTTGGCCAGTAGTTGTTAGTTAATTAATCAACAAGAAAGGTAGTTGTGAATTTTTATTCACATGATTAAAAAGAGTTTATGAGTATATATTTTATACATGTTGCAACTCACAGTTTAATGTGTGGTAAAGGAGAAAGTAAATAGTTAGCCACTCACAATTTGTGGTAAAGGAAGTTCAGTTTAATTAAAGGACACACATGAGATTATTTTTGAATCACTTTAAATTGAAGATAATTAATATGGCTTGCTTGTTTTGGTGCATGATTTTGTGTGATGTTGTATGTGAGTCATAACATTTTTAAACCAGGTAATCACGTAAAGTGTAAGAGGATTTGCATCAAAACTCTTGGAACATATATACCTTGAGTATGAACAATGAGGGGGAGTCGTAAGGAACAAAGATCTATGACTTCTAATTGGAGTACAAGACGTTGTACTCTTGTATATTTATAATGCGCCAGAATTCCGTCACTTTATGTGACATAGGTAATACCTTCTTGGAGTTGCTCCCAAGTTGGTTCCCAATAGAGCGATTTTAAAGGAAAGGAAACCCGTTCGATGCAGAATCCAAAAGTTTAATTATAATAATTAAGTTGTTGAGTCTATGCACAAATGAAAGGTTGTCAAAGGTAAGTTGTGTGTACGTTTCAGTTCATGTTGTTATTGTTGCATAGTCTTTAGTAGTTATGTACTCAGCTTTTTTGCTGACTATTTGTTTTGTGTGCATGGCTTTGTCTTGAACTTGGCCCTACAATGACCCACTTTTTGGTGAGTAGTTGTCTAGAATAAGAAAATTAGCCACAGGTATAAGTGGGCATATGTCATTTCATGCTGGGCTGAAGTGAGAGCGCTTGCTGTGTAGTTTGTAGTTTTAATTTTATTGCTTATGAAGTACTAGCTTTTATTTGGATGTGGTTTATTTTTAAAAAGTTTTGAGTTGGTTTTTAACGGCCATTAATATGGTTCCGAAGTGTAATAAAGTTTTAAGTTGGTTTTTATTTTGGATGTTGATTTGAAATTGGTTTTGAGACTTGTTTTGAAGTTTGATTTTAAATTAGTTTTGGTTTTAAGACTTCCGCTGTAGTACTTTGATAAATGCCTTAGTCGTTATCACGGTGGTGGTACTACTTTGGTTTTTCCGTTATTAGGAGTTTTAATAATTATAATTCATCAATATTTATATTATGTTTTCCGGAAAAATATAAGGTAGAAAGCTATTAAATTCTAGGGTGTTACAAATTTAGTTGGGATTATTCTTATAATTCTTGTGAAATAATAATGTATCTTGTTTCATATGAAAATGGTACTCAGTATTGTTTGCTTTGCTGTTTTCAATTTCAGTTTAAATGGTATCTTGGTCGAATGTATAATTGTATCCTTTGTCTTTGCTGTTTTCAGTTTCAGTTTAAGGTACTCAATGTTGTTTTCTTTTCTACTTTCCTTGTGTTGACGCCATTACAAAATGCATGTAAAGTTTGTTTAGACCACTTAGCCATTGTGTTAACTCAAATCTTTGACGCCATTATCAGTTTGAGTTTCCTTTGTGTTGTTTAATGTCATGTCCATTGTAATGTAATTAAGTTTAATGAATAAGGTCTTCGAGTTTTGTTTATTTTAAAAAACATGTAATTAATAAACAATAGTAGATTGGTGAAATTGGAGTAAGGTATACACTGAAAAGGATAATGTTAAATCCCTAATATGAATACTAATTATATAATACTAACAATGAAAAAGCAGACTGCGTAATACAATTTACCCTAAAAAAACCAACCCTTGGATTGTGAATGAAATTGATTGAGAAACTAAAGTGCAGTAGAAGGCGATGTCGTATTTTTACAAATGCACATACAAATTGGCTATAATAACTAAAAGATGACTAGGTATTGAGGTTTAAAGTAAGCTTTATAGTGTTTTAGTCGATCCATTCTTTGAACCATTATAGTGAATGGTTGATGCCAATGAGCAAGTGGCTTGTGGCAGATAAATTACAATCTCATACTCAATACTAAGTATTAAAGTGATGCTAGGAAAGTCGTTTATTACTAATAATTCTTGTATGCTATTTTAATCTTATTAAGTTTAATGCATGCTAGTGAAGAAGAGTTTGAGTATAGGACACTTGAATTTTGGGACTAGAAATTGCAATTAACATAAGAGGGCAAATTTTATGGGTTTAATAAAACATTGGGACTTTGTTGCTTAATTGTTATTTGCGAAATTTTAGTTATTTATGGGTTTAATCAATTATGAATTCAGGTAAAACATGATGCCATAGTAATATCACCTATCCTTTTTTGTCCTTTTCACCAATTACTTTTTCGTTTCGATTTTCATGCAATCGACTCTTCAACTAACAACTATAAAAATTTTAAGGAACAATGGGATGATGGGAGTTAGCAAAGTGGAGTCATGAATATGAGCAAGGAACCACTGAGTACATTGAAAAAGCATTTGCCAAGAAGTCTTAAGGAGACCAAATCCAATGTCCATGCACTGCATGTTATTGTTATTGCCATCGCAGGAATATTGTAAGGGATCATATAATTTGCAATGGTTTTTGACCAAGAAAAGAAGAACTAGAAGAGTTAGGGTTGGACATTAATAGAGATAAAGATTACTTGTCAAGAAAAGAAGATGATCAAGTTATGATTGATGACATGCTAGAATATTTGAGTGAAACTTTAAGAGAGGGGCCAAATGAAGAGGCAAAAGAGTTTCTTAAGTTGATTGAAGAAGGTCAAGAAGAATTGCATACAGGATGCCAAACATCCTCTAAACTTTCCTTCATCATTTGAGTATTTATTTTCAAGTGCGATCACAAGATGAGCAATGTCACTTTCACTGCCATGTTAAAATTCTTCAAGGAAGTGATACCGCATGCCAAAGTTTCCTTATCCTTTCATGAGGCGAATATGGTAATTAAACCTTTAGGGTTAATTTACACAAAAATTGATGCATGCCCTAAAGATTGCATTTTGTATTGGGGGGGAGCATGCAAATGCAACAAGTTGTCATGTTTGTGGCTCTTCTAGGTGGAAATAGAAGGAAAACGATACAAGTGAGGCAACTGAAAAGGGCCACAAAATTCCAATGAAAATACTACGATACTTTCCAATTAAGAAAAGTTTGCAGAGGTTGTATATGCGTGCGGACACAGCAAAGTACATGCAATGGCATTCAAATGGTAGGGAAAAAGATGGCTTGTTACGCCATCTAGTAGATGGCAAAGCTTGTAAGGACTTTGATAAGTCATACTCATAATTTGCTAAAGATCCTCGTAATATGAGGCTAGGATTGGTTGTTGATGGTTTTAACCCTTTTAATTCAATGAGCATTGTGCATAGTACTTGGCCCGTTATCTTGGTCAATTATAACTTGCCTCCTTGGATGGCTATGAAGTCAGAGTTTTTAATGTTGTCATTGCTTATTTTAGGCCCTTTTTCACCTGGAAATGACATTGACATTTATTTGCATCCATTGATTAAGGATCTTGAGAATTTGTGGGAATTTTGTTTGGAAACATATGATGCGTCAAGTAATCAAAGGTTTGATATCCATGTGGCCTTGTTTGGTACTATCAGTGACTTTTCTGGTTATGCGATGTTATCTGGTTGGAGTAAAAAAGGGAAAAAGGTTTGACCTTGTTGCCATTATGAAACAGAATCAAAATGGTTGACAAATAGTCACAAGTATCATTACATGGGTCATCAAAGATTCATAGATAAAGAAAATGCACCTGTTCGATTAATTAGAGATGACATTATGGAGCTTCTAATGGATTTTCCCAATGAGTTAGGAAAGAAGGAAAGGAGAGAGAAAAAAATGACGATGATCCTAATCCTTGGAAAAAGTTTTAAATACCATTCACATTGCCGTAGTGGAAGCATTGTTCTAATCGTCATAATCTTGATCCAATGCATATGGAGACGAATGTTTTTGATAATCTCATTGCAACATTGTTAAAAATTCCTCGAAACTCCTAAGATCATGTAGCAGCTCGTTGAGATTGTAAGGAGTTAGGGGTAGTGCCAGAGCTTCAACTTATAACGTCACAGGATGGTAGCGAAGTGATCCCAACTTCAAGCTTTTCCATGACATCGCAACAAAAGCGGTTGTTTTATGAAACAATAAAAATGCAAAAATACCCCAAGGGTATGCCTCTAACATTTCTCGTTGTGTTCAAGCTAATGAAAGGAAGATAGTAGGATACAAGAGCCATGATGCACATTTTATAATGCACTACTTACTTCCAATTGCTGTGAAGACGACATTGGCCAAAGAAGTTGCAAAGCCTTTGATAAGATTGAGTCAATTCTTCAAAGGCATTTGGAAAAAAACAATAGATCATGTCAATCTTAAAGACCTACAATCTTGAATAGTTGAAGTTCTTTGCCAATTTGAGGGCATCTTTCCACCTACATTTTTCGATATAATGGTCCATTTGCCTATTCACTTGGTGGAAGATATTAAACTTGGTGGACCTATTGCTTCAAGGTGCATGTATGCAATTGAGAGGTACTGTATAGAATTGAAATCAAACATTCGAAATAAGGGTCGTCCGGAGGGATCAATGGAAGAAGGATTTTCTGCTAAAGAATGTGCTAGATTTTGTGCAAGGCATGTAATGAGATCACCCATTATTGAATCCAACAATTCTCCTGCTTGTCACAATTCTCAATCGTTTCTTCCTAAACTTGTTCATCCTATAAAGGGTAGGGGAAAGACTCGTAAAAAGGATTGTGGGATCATGATTGACAAACTTACATGGGCTCAAGCACATCGATATATATGTCTTATTCAATTGCAATTGTGAAGAAGTTGAGAGATATATGGCGTAAGTTGACTACTCTACTTTTTTTTTCATTTTTCTTATTTTATCACTGGTACTAAGACAATATTAATTGCAATGAGCGCAAGACTTCAATAAGTTTTCGTGGAAAAAGAAAATGGGATAGAAAAGTTATAGCAAGGATTTCATGGTGTGGTTCAAAGAGAAAATAAATTCCCAACTTGAACAAGGTGAAACGGTGTTGGATCATGTGAAATGGCTATCAAAAGGACCTTATTTTGTGAAGAAGCATTTGAATTATTTTGTTAATGTTTATAAGTTTCATACCATGAAGCGTGATGCAAATTGTTTAACTCAAAATTATGGAGTTACTTTAGGAGTGTTAACCGATAATTTTTCTAGTACTAAAGATGACAATCCTATTTTAGGAAGTGTGCATGTAATACCCTAGAAATTCCTTTCTTTTTGAAATATATTTTCTCGCCTATTTAACTACTAAAATAATAATTACCAAAGTATTACCACCACCTTAATAACGGCTAAGACAATTATCAAAGTGGTACGGCGGAAGACTCCTACTTTTCAAAAACAATCAAAGTCAAACTTAAAACCAAATAATCAAACCTTTAAATAAAACTTACAACTTGGAACCAATGATTGACCCTTAAAATCCAACTTAATTTGAAAACGAACATTAGTCCAACATAACGACAATAATAAATACTTATGAAAAATATTAAAGTACATACAACTAAAAGAAAGAACTAGGAAAACTAAACAAGAGCACTCTTCGCTCAATCCCAACATGATTTGAGTATGCCATTCGATACCTGTGGTTTCCTCTTTATTTCAGTCTACCATTTGCCTTTGAAATGAGACATCATAGGGCCAAGATAAAGACAAGGACATGCACAAAAAAAACACGTAATCAGCAAAGCCAAGTCCATAAATACAAAGAACTATGCAACACACTAACATGAACAATCCTAGGCAAGAGCATGAAAATAAACAAACAACTTACCCTTTAAGTACCATTACCTGTGACACTTGACTCACTTTTCTTTAATTAATTAACTTATAATTGATTTGTATTTCTCATCGAACAAGTTTCATCCTATAACAATCGCCCATTGGGCACCAACTTGGGAGCAACTCCAAGAAGGTATTACCTATGCCACATGAAGTGACAGAATTCCAACGCATTTAGAAATATTAAAGAGTAAAACGTCTTGTACCCCAATTAAGTCATAAATTACTATTTCATACGACTCCCCCCATTGTTCATTCTCAAGGTATATACGTTCCAAGAGTTTTGGTGCAAATCCTCTTTCACTTTACATGATTATCAATTTAATAACTTGTTATGACTCACATGTAACAATTTACATACGCAACAATACAAGACAACAAACATGTATCACCTTATTAATTAATCATTATTAATTAGTGATCATATTATTTGTTTCCTTAACATTTTTTTTTGTCCACACACCACTTTTCTTTCTTGTCCACACATTAAACTGTGAGTGGACTTACTTCACTTTAATTTCTCAATACACATTTCCTTCCTACTAATCGTTTGAGTAATGTTTACAAAATAATATCCTTCTTTGAATAATATGATAGTAAATGGCAAGTAATTATTTACTTGATTTCTTCTTTTTATAAACATGAAAATCGATTCTCCTTGATTATTTTAATATCATAGTTTCCATAATTAAACTCTAGAATAATTTCCATAGATATAACATAATCTCATAACTTCCATAGTTAAGTAAATTGATCAATATTATGGAAATAAAATCTTATAGCCAAATAAATTAAATATTGTCATGAACAAAACATTCTAAAGATAAGAATACTCATGTCATCATGCATAAACAACTTTTGACAACAATTAATATGTCAAGAAGATCAAACAACACTATTTTCATTAATATTCCAAGAATCCTAACATGAATCATGACTTAAGAAAGAACATGAACAACTCCTAAGCATGATACTATGAACACGAAACCGCTCCTTGTACTTACGTACCTTGTATAACGATGATGATCAAGCACAACTACTAGAATTCACCAATTTGAAGTCTTCTACAAAACAAGGTTTATGATCCAATTAAAACCCTCATTAACTAAAATTTACGGCAACATTAAACTACTTAAAAGTGGTCAAAAATTATTCAGAACACTTATTATATCACCCCTAATCAATTTCATACATTACCCAGTTGATTACTTTCTGAAAACCTTTAATTTTCATGATTTTATCATAATTACAGCAATATAACATTATTTAAAAACCTTTTAAAAATCAATCAAACTTCATGTTTTGAATATAAAATAGCATAACAATGTCATATGATCATTATACAATAGGTTCATGCATTAAAAGCATAAACTCGTAATTTTTTTACATGATTATAAACTCTTAAATAAAACCTGTCATTATTTTAATAAATTTACATCAATATTAAATTGTTTAAAAGCACTTTTAAAATCCTTTAAACTCCATGATTTAAGCATAATACATCACAACTATGACATATAACCATTATACGATAGATTAATGCATTAAAAACATGATTTCATAACTATGACATATAATCAATTATGGCAAGATCATGAACTCATAACTAAAGTTGTCATGCTTTTAATAATTTTCCAGCAATTCTTTTTCACTTAAAAATCTCTTAAAAATATTCTAAACTTCATAATTTGATCGTAAATTATCATAACAATAACTTATAGTCATCATGCAATAATTTAGAACATTATAAACATAAACCCTAATTACATCATACTCATTTTAAAACCCTAAAAACAAAGGGAAAGTTGACGGAAAAAAACCCATTTATGAGTGATCCGCCAGGAAAAAACCCACCTTATTTTTATTCTTTAAAAAACCCACCTAATACCCCATCTTTCCCAAACAAACCCTCATAAAAAATGACCTGCTACTATAGGTTATTACAAGTTATTGGGGTTTATTAGCAAATTAATTTAACAAAATAAAACTAAATTACATGAAATTAAAAATTTTAAAAATAACCACCACCTCACCACCGGCACTGCTCCCACAACCACCATTGTTGGGTTCACTGACGACCTACCGCTGCCTGCATTCACCCATGACCTAACAACCTCTCACAAAGCCACCCTCACCCACCACTAAACTACCCAAATCCCTCACCAAAAACTGACATCTTCCTCACGAAACTACCCACCACCCACCACAAAACTACCCACCACCAAACCACCTGAACCCCTCACTAAAAACCGCCATCTTCCCTCACAAACCACCCTTCACCCACCATGAAACCACCTACAACCAAACCACTCACCAAAAACCAACTCCTTCCACTACAAATATACCCTCACCCTCACGAAACCACTGTACCCCTCATCACCACAAAATTATTTGTAGATCTATTCATCCACCATCACTCTATTATTATTATTATTATTATTATTATTATTATTATTATTATTATTATTATTATTATTATTATTATTATTATTTTTAGATTTGATTTTTTTTAAAAAAAATTAAGGGGTTTTAGGGGTTTAATTTAGTGAAAGAATGATGAGGTGAGTTCGAAAGAAGAGGAAGATGGAGGATTAGTGGTGATAGTGTGTTTTGGTGGTGGTGGGTGTAGACACCGAAAATTTATTAAAGTGTCAAAATTAAAATAAATTAATTTTTTGAGTTAAATAAAATAAATATTTGCTCAATATAATTAATTTAGCCCTTTAAATTAAAATATCCAAATTAATTAAATAATTTGGGTCATAATTACATTATTTGGGCCGACTATAATGTTAGTCCAACTAAAATATTTATTGGTCCAAAAAGACTACAAAACTTCCAAGTCATCAGAAGAGTCCAAGCCCACTTCTCCTGGTCCAAGAGGGAGGTCAAAATCTCCTATAAATACCCATCATCACCTCAAAGGTGGGGAAAAGGAGGAGAGAGAAATTCATTGGGGAAAAAAGGTCAATCGAAGACATTCCAAAGAATTTACAAATTCTCTCTGTCAGCAATCAACAAGCACTACAAAATTGTGCCGATTGTTCGGGGATACTCAAATACATTCAAAGTGACATTGAAGCTGGTCAACCCCCACTCAAATTTGGTTGACGTCAGCAACTGTCAAATTTGATTGACGTCGACAAGTGTCATCCTAGCAGTGGAACAGAATCAGAAGGCTTAGTTTATTTTTTATAAACTATTTACAGAGATTGTACCTACATTCAAATTATTAATAAAATATTATTTGTTTACTTAATTACTTGTCGTTGACTTTGACTTGAAATTTAGTAGCAACAAATTTCTGGCACGCTCGGTGGGACCATCTCTGCTTCTCATCTCTGTTCTTCAAACACTTAAAAAAAAATTAAGAAATGTCTTCCAACAAGAGCATTTCAAAGTCTGCTGAGAGAAAGAAGTCTGTCAATACTCGACGACAATCAGCAAGCCTCGGTGAAGTCATTGGAAATCCTGACA